>APFE030821165.1:124728-205367 GCA_000404065.3 Pinus taeda | reverse complement strand
TTTGTTAATAATTATGGGAGAATAGTAGCACCTCTAACAACACTATTGAAGAAAGATGCATTTTCATGGACTCCAGAAGCAACAAAGGCCTTCAAACATCTTAAAGAGGCAATGTGCCAAGCACCTATCTTACCTACACCGGACCTCACAAAAACCTTTATGTTGGAATGTGATGCTTCAGGAAATGGAATTTGTGTTGTTTTAATGCAAGATGAAAGACCCATTGCTTTTGAAAGTCATCCAATCAAGGGAAAGTTTTTACATAAAGCTATTTATGAGAAGGAAATGTTGGCAATACTCCATGAACTTAAGAAATGGTGACCCTACCTAATGCGAAGACACTTCAAGGTAAAAACAGACCATGATAGCCTTAAATACTTTTTAGAACAAAGACTATCCTCTGAAGAGCAACAAAAGTGGGTCACAAAGATGTTGGGTTATGACTTTGAAATAATCTACAAAAAAGGGAAGCGAAATGTGGTGGCAGATGCACTCTCAAGAAAGGATGAGGATGTGGAAGCGTTGTTGTGTGCCATTTCTATTATCTAACAGATTGGATAAACAAAGCAAGGGAGGAATGGAGGAATGATGAAGAAGTGTGGGCACTTATTTGAAAATTATAACAAGATTCCAGTACGTCTAATACATTTAGCTGGCAAAATGATTCGTTATGGTACAAAGATCGCTTATACCTCTGTAAGAATTCCCAGCTAAAAAAAAATATTCTTATGGAATTGCACACTTCTCGCTTAGGAGGGCACTCAGGATTTTTAAAAACTTACCACAGGGTTAAGAAGGAACTTTTTGAGATGGCCTTAAATCAGATATTCAAAATATTGTGGCGGAATGTTTGGTTTGCCAACAAAATAAATTTGAAACAATTAAGACACCGGGTCTATTACAACCTTTATCCATTCCAAGCCAACGTTGGGAAGAGGTTTCAATGGATTTTATCACAGGTTTACCCATGTCTGAGGGAAAGAGTGTCATCATGGTGGTAGTTGACAGACTTACCAAGTATGCACACTTTTGTGCATTATCACATCCATTTAAAGCTAGTACAGTTTATATGGCATTTATGGAAACAATTCAAAAGCTACATGGAAACCCAAAGATTATGTAAGTGACAGAGATCCCATTTTCACTAGAAATTTTTGGACAAAATTATTTTCTTGTCTTGGTACTCAGTTAGCTCATAGCTCATCTTATCATCCTCAATCTGATGGGAAAATCGAGATAGTAAACAAATGTTTGGAAGGATATCTTTTGCTTTGTATCTGATAAACAGACACAATGGGTCAAATGGTTGCCTCTGGCTGAATGGTGGTATAACACTTCCTTCCATACAACAACAAAAATGACCCCATTTATGGCACTTTATGGGTATCAGCCACCATCCATCACATCATATTTAAGAGAAAATTCTAAGGTTCAAGCAGTGGAACATCACATCGGACATCAACAACAAGTCCTCCAACTCTTAAAGGATAACCTCGTGTTGGCATAGAATAGAATGAAACAAAAGGCAAATCAACATCGCAGTGAAAGAAGTTTTGATGTAGGTGATTGGGTATTCTTAAGGCTACAACCATATAAGCAAATCAAGCAAGCTAAGAAGGATATAAATTATCACCAAAGTATTATGGTTCATACAAGGTGTTGCAAAAGATTGGTACTATGGCATACAAATTAGAGCTTCCTGCAGCTTCTCGATTGCACCCAGTTTTCCATGTTTCATGTTTAAAGAAGGTTATAGGCGATAAGCTCCCAGTTCAAACAATAATGCCAGAATGACGAGGAAGGAAAAAATTATATTGGAACCAGAAGCAATCACAGAAACAAGAACTCGACAGCTACGAAATCGATCAATTTCAGAGTATCTTATCAAGTGGAAGAACTTATCTGCTGAAGGTTCCACATGGGAGGATGAGAATTTTATACAGAAGCATCGAGAACTACTCAAGCGTTGAGGACAACACTTTTTTGAAGGAGAGGGGCATGTTGGGTCCCCATAATACTAGTGATTACCCCATTACTATTGTAGTTGTACTCCTTATTAATATTGTTGTGCCCTATTGTCCCCATATTGTTATTACTGTGCCCCATAGAATCCCTCTATTCTTATTTTTGTGGCTTTATATTATTATTGTTAGGTCAGCTGGGGTATATTGTGACTCCTTAGACTCCTATATATAGAAAAGAGGTTTTGTCATTTGAATCATCGAAGAATTGTTCATTTATGTAATGTAAAGGAGGTTGCCCCCTCGAAGAGGCTGAATTCTAAGGCGTTGATCTATATTTTCTTGACCTGGTTTCATAACACTCCAGGACTAATAACTCAACCCGAGCTGTTATAGGGCTTCCAAAGTGTTTGTCCAACCAAGGCTCCATGAACTAATAACTCAACCCATAGCGAAAGGAATATGAGAACCAACCAAAAAACAAAAGCAAAACCCACAACACCATGGCTAGCTAGGCAATGACAAGGCTAGGCAAAATCACTATCAATCCAGGCAATCCTCCATGCCAATGACAAATCATAACCAAGAAACCACATGCATGTGCCATGCAAGCCAAAACTAATGAGGAAAACATACATGAAACTTGGTACCTACAAGTAAAACCCGTTGTTGTTGTTGATCCTGATGTCCTGTTACACTTTCCTATGTTTCCTTTGCATTGTTACTCCAAATTCCATGTATGCCACGCTCCTCCAAGAGTGCTCCAAGAAAAATATAAGTGTCCAAAAGTATGAGAGAGAGAAAATAGAAGAGAGCTCCACCAAAACCTGTCAAGAAAATCTTGCCCACTGATCCTCAAAAGTCTTTTTTATCAATGAGGCCTTTATTTTCTTCAATTTCCATTATTTTCCTTAAATTTCCTCCTCATATGTAGCATGTGACTTTTCACCTTCCTTTTCTCCTATTTTTCTTTATTTTCATAGATAAAATGCCAATAAATGCAACTTTGTCTTTCCAAATCCTTTGCCATTGTCTTTGCCAATTTCCTTAGCCGTAATAAACCGAATGAACACCCACTATGATGTTTTGCCCACCATTCAGCTTGGAATACGCGTCCCATGACCGTGGTCTTATATTTCTATATTTATGTGGATTTTTAATCAGGTATGTTACAATGCATATAGACATTAATCCATGAGAGACATCAAGACACTTCATGATACATCTCACATTGCCAAGATTGAAAAATCATAAAAATTAACTAAATTCAAACTATATTTTAAATTATTATCCTTATTATTAATTATGAAAATAATTGATATATGAGTTATCTCTATAACCTTGAGGGTTAGCTCAATCGGTCATTTAAATATCAATAATTATTCAGTGAATGAGGATTTAACCTCCATAGAATATTCTTAGTAATAATCAAATAAAAAGAATTGTCATATGAATGAGTTATGTTTTTTTGGGCATGTGGTATTAGTAAGTCCATGGTTATTTATAGGTTAAGAATCTCCATAATAAAATGGGCACCCATTCTTGTTACATGTTTTTTTTTTTTAAATATAAATATGTCTAAGCCATATACTAGCGCAACCATACAAATTAAACTTGTGACATGGGGTTTTTTTTTTTAATCTATAAATGTTTAACTCATATACTAACACAACCATATAAATTAAATGGATGGTAACATTCATGCAAATAATTATCTCGTGATGCATTTCACATTTCTAAGACTAAAAAAAAACCATAAATTTTATTTTTGGTTTGAATCTAGAGGATTTGAGCCTCGAACCTCCTCCCACACAAAAGACTGCATTTTCACTTCCATTGTCAATTGAGCTTCCCCAAGGGCTTAAAAAAAACATAAAATTAACTAGATTATAACTTTATTATAATTATATTATTAATTATAAAAAATTAATATATGAGTTAAGCATATATACTTTTAAAATAAAAATTAATAATATTTTTAGCGATGGATATTCACCCCCACTTTACCTTGTTATACCTATAAGTGTGTCTATTTTGGAATAAGGTTTCCACATTTTTAATTTAATTATCAATAATTATTAAATTGATGGTAGGTATTAAGCCTCCATGGAATATTCTATAATATTCTTAGTAGTCACACATAAAAGGTTGAGATATATCTCAATTAGTTATGCCCTTTTTATGCTTTTAATTAAATCAATTAATTAAAGATATGATGCCATATGAATGTGTTTATGAATATGAGCTATGGTTTTTTGGGCATGTGGTATTGATAAGACATGTCATTGGCCCATGGTATTGTAACAAAGCCTATTTATAGGTTGTGAATATTGGAAAGAGCATAACTAACTTTGAGATAAATCTCAACCTTTGATACAGGAATACAACTAAGAAAACTCTAGAACATTCCCTAGAGGTTAAATTCCTAGCATCCACCTAAAAGTTATTAATACTTGAATTAAAAATTGGAAGTCTTATTCTAAAATGGACACATCACTTAATAATAATAATAATAATAAAGTTATAATTTAGTTTTTTTTTTTTTTTAATCTTCCCAATATGAGATGTATCATGAGGTAAGTGTTTTGATGTCTATTGGACTTTACTAGCCATTTAATTTATATGGTTGTGTTAGTTGATCATGAAATTAAAATTTTGGAAGTCCTATACGAAAATAGGCATTCAAGGTAACAACATGTTATCACTAAGAAGATTAATTTAACAATTGTCATTATCAATGTTGGTTTAGTGAATTGACCATATTTTTGTCTTATTGCATATTTAATATAACCAACCTACATCCATCTTAATTGTCATTATCAATGTTGGTTTAGTGAATTGAGGGTATTTTTGTCTTATTGCATATTTAATATAACCAACCTATATCCATCTTAACTCCTTATCTATCAACAATCGAGATAGATCAAATCTCTCATGGTGTAGTGTAAAGCTCTTTTTTGAGTGCAAAACTTGAAGAAAGGTTTGCACCTTGAGAGATTTGATCTCTCTTGGCACTTGATAGATCTATAGTTAAGATGGATCTAGGTTGGTTATATATATATTCTTCTTTATTGTTATACTGTAAAAATCAATAAGAATATTACCTCTGCCTTTGCAGGAGCTCAAGATAATAGTTATCCCTAACTTAGTTCTTTTTTAATGTTATTCTAAGCTAAGTTATGAACATCTAAAAGACACATTCCACTAAATTTTCATGTGGTGGTTAACCTAACTGCTGGCATAGGCAAGTCCAATAAATTTTAATGCGAACAAAAAAATATAAACAAAATTTAGCATTGAATGCATCATATTAAATTTCAATCATATAAAATAAAGTGAATAAAATACAAAACAACCTGGAAAAATCTAATCTTTGAAGGCTGTGTAACATAGTGAGCAGGGTTATTTTTCTCAGTTTTGCATGGAAGATATACATCCATATAGCTATAAAGTATTTTTGTAGTGTGTCTTTATTGATTGATTTTCTTTGCTAAATATAATATTAAAATTGCTCGAGATTTTGATATTTGTGGTGGAAATTAGAATTTACTTTGATCTAGCCAAAAGCTTTTGTTGCAATGAATGTCTCACATGAGCAAATAATACATTTAAATAAGAAACATTAAAGATGAATACCATGGGAAAAACCATGGGTTGTGAAAACCTGGAACCCAAAAACCTCCATCCGTAAATTGACTATTCTACTCATTTTATTTTAATTATTAATTATAGTTTTTTAATTTTTTTGTTTTTATGTAATTTGACCATTAGAGAAGAAATACCATGGACAAAACCATGGGTTACGAAACATGGAGAATAAAAACTCCATCCATAAATTACTATTTTTATCTCAATTTTATTTTAATTATTAATTATTTTATTTTATTAAAAATTTTAATTTTAATATAATTTGACATGAAGAGAAGAATGACATGGGAAAAACCACTGGTTTTGAAAACCTTGAGCCTAAAACCCTATAAATTTACTATTTTATCTCAATTTTGTTTTAATTATTAAATTTTTTAATTTAATTAATTTAATTCTTATGTAATTTGACTAAGTCAAATGTTTATATAACATAACAATAATATAATATACTTCGAGCTAACATTAAAATGTATCGACATATTTAACTCCTACACATTCAACATTTAACACCTACATATCTAACACTTACACACGTAACATCTAATGCCTACATATTATTTTCATGATTTAATAAAATATTTAATCATACAAACTAGTGAAAAATTAATCAAATTTTATTTAGAATAATTTTCATAATTTAAGATGCATTTATCCAAATTAATGAAAAATTAGTAAAGCATTTAACAATAAATTAAAGATTAAAATTTAATTAAAAAGTAATAATTTCAAATAGTAACTAAATTGGTAAATCATTGGTAAATTTATTTAACCAAGTTTGTAAAATGTTTAATCATATTGTATCTTATTACACAATAAAAAAAATACATTAAAAAATTTATTAAACATTATATGGCATCTCGTAATACATCTCAAATTTGATTTAAAATAAAGAAAACATTAATGATATTTATAATGAACACCCACAAAACATTTTGTAAGCCAAACAACATTAACATCAACATCATAAGAAAAATACATAATATACATGAATGCTAATATCAAAATCAGTTTGTAGATTAAATATACATCTCATATATATCAAATATGTAGTCTCAAAGTTGAATGAGGATAAATTTCAAATTTAATTTATAAAAATAAATCATTAATGATATAAAACACCAACACATAATATATTTTATAAATAAAACAAAAATAACATCAATATGATATGAATAAGAGGTAATTATAGGAATGAATATATCAAAATTAACATATATGCTAAGTATACATTTCAAATAAAATTTATATGTAAAATATATATTAAGACAATCAATTATATACATGTAATTAATAATTGCTATAAGCTAGATTCAATGCTAGAGCGAGAGGCACTAGTACCTCTATCACGAGAGTGGGAGGCATGAGTACCTTCATTTGATAAAAACGTAGAATGTAACAAGTGTTATATCTTGTCACCATAAACAGTTGGAAACAATGTTAATACTAAGAGAGGGGAGGAGTGAATCAATATTAAAGATCTTTTAAACTTTTATCTCAATTTATATTTTCATTTCAGGCTTGATAATCATTCATGTGACCATCAAAAACATATCATGTAGCAACAATATAAAATAACACATGAACACATCACAACACCATGAGAAACATACTCATATGAAAACAAAGATTTAGTGTGGAAACCCAAAAGGGAAAAAGCACCTATCTTTGATTATTATGATGCAAATAAAAGATCCTATTCTATTTACATCATATGTTTTTGTGAGCCACCACTCAAATGAAGCACCAACTCCCTTATATTGTTTTCTATCACCCACTAGGAGGAAGTAACAACTCCTTTTTCGTAGACACCTGATTAGCTTACCAGAAGCACCAACTAAAGCAGTGAGTTCTTGGATTTGTTGCAAGCATTAACTTGCAACTTCATGGATTTTTTGCAAGAACCAAATTGTAGGAGGCACCAACCTCCAATATCTCTTTAGACACCCACTGGATGGAATCTCCAACTCCCTGTTTTGTAGGCTCGAACCCACACTCAATAAGGAAATCTTTGCTCATTGTTCTTTTCACTCACTCTTAGTTTCATCTTTGCAATCATTAAATTGGCCCTTTGTTCTTGACAACATACACTCACCCTTCTCCTCACTATGTCCATTCTGCAACAACACTTTGTTCTCTGCCCTTAGCCCTCACACAACCACTAAGATCAACATCTCTCGACCATCATTCTCCTCAGGATCTCTTGGCCTTTCTCAACGTGCACTTACACTCTAAATATCTCCACTCAACTCTACAAAAATGATACATTCCCCCACAGTATAACTTCGCATACTAGAGTTTTGTTCATCTTCTACATAAGGAATAATGCAGTCCTTGTTGTCATTCACACACTTACCGAGAAAGTACTCTAGAAAGGATCTCTATTTTGATATTACATTCTATTCATTAGCATCTGGAACACACTATCAATGATCTTAATATCACACTATGGATCTCCACGATTATTAATTAATCACACTGTTCAAAGTGTACTTCAACATGGCTCACTGTCCTCCTATTACATCATATTACTCAACCACTATAGCGATATTAAATCTGGAATAGGCTCTTGATGAATTTATACTGTAGCATGCCATCAGTGTTATTAACTTCCAGACATGGCTTCTTTAAGCTTGGTCTAATAACAATACTCCTAGGTATCTTCTCATTAAATTCTTCATGGCATGAGGGACACTCAGGTATGGTTTTTTATGTTTGAACTAGGCCCATAAATTCACTCTTCAAATTGTAGTCCTCGCTGCCTTGATCCAATGTTCTTTGGAGTCACTATTAACTCCAACAAAAAAATTAGCAAAGTTCTCCAACTCTGGAAAACCTCCAGATATGGCATAACTTTTAGTATAGAGGATCCCTACCAAATATGTTGTCGACTTGTTCAAGCCTGCTAACTCCAATTGTAGCATATAACCACATATGGCACATCTACCAAATAAATGAAAAATAATTTTCGACCCCTTTAAACTTCACAAATCCATGGTTCTAAGTCACTCAACGCTTTTTATTCAGCTCAAATACTGATCCAAATGGAAATTGGCATCCACCCATGGTATTCATTGGCCCATGGTATTTATCCACTCATGGAATATACCCATGGTATCGTAAATGGCATCCATCCATGGTATTCATTCACCCTTGGTATTGTAAGTGATATCCACCCATGGTATCTACCCACCCATGGAATTTACGTGGTATTATAACTAAAAAAATTACTAGTAACAAGTCGCATTTTGTAAAAGGACATATTGTTCAAATGATCCAAATGGAAATTGACATCCACCCATGGTATTCATTGACCCATGGTATTTATCCACTCATGGAATATACCCATAGTATTGTAAATGACATCAACCCATGGTATTCATCCACCCAAGGTATTTATCCACCCATGGAATTTACCCATGGTATTGTAAGTGGCATCCACCCATGGTATTCATTCACCCATGGTATTGTAACTAAGATGCACCCATGGTATCTACCCACCCATGGAATTTAACTGTGGTGTTATAACTAAAAAAAAAGAGACTATAAGTAACAAGCCGCATTTTGTAAAAGGACATATTGTCCACCACAATGTAGCTTTTATAGTTATTCTATATTTTAATAAAACAATTCTTGGTGGTTTGGTAAGTTACGACTCCATGGGAATGAGGGTTTGGTGCATATTTCAGTTTAAATTTTTTGTAGAAATCTTCAACAAACTTCATGCACGTGCTACGACCTCCACATAACACTTTCTTGGGCAAAGCAGGAAGATTTTTTGTTTTTGCATTTTTTTGCAAGAATTTTTTGGGTGTTGCATTTGCAAATCAGATCTAACAATTTTGGTGCAAAATTTACAAAAAAAACTAATATATCTAGATTCCTTGCAAAAAATACCCAAATTCAAAAAAAAAGAAAAAAATGGCTAAATCGGAATCTCGATGAGGGAGATATCGCTGATTTAAAATTAGTGATGTTGCAGAAATTTTTCTGACGACAATTCGTGGACGACGGATCTCCTATCATTCTGTGTAGTTTTTGTGTATAATTGTAGAAAAAATGATTGTAGATCTGATCTCTTCTTGAAAAATCACCCAACTTAAACATAAAATTGGTTGAATCGGTGTTCGGATGAGGGATATATCGTTGATTTAAAATAAGCTAATTTTTTCAAAACTTTTGTGACAGCGAGACAGTTGCAACATGAATCTAAGTTTCCAGAGTGTTCAGATAGGGATTTCAAAGACATGGGAAGATGCAAAATGATTATTCAGTTTCCAAAAACATATTATAATAAAGATTCTACTTTATATTGACCACAGTATGCCCATTTTAAATTAGTTTTTATATCTGGAGCAACATTCGGAGCGGGTTCCCTTTTGAGACGTGTCCTCCCATCCCTCTTTAGTAGACACTTGCTTCACATTCATCAGTTTAAGCATGGAAACATTTGACTTAGGTTCTTTGGAGACAGTCCCTCCCACCCCAGGCTATGTAGACACCTGCTACTTCATGAACAGTTAGCATCACAATTATGGGTCAACTCTACAAAATCCTTGTCATCAAAGTCCATTTGCTAGGCCGCACACTGTTAGTATCACAATTGGTCACAAGAATTACATGGAATCTCTATCCTTGAACCTTTGTTTGTCATGTTTATGGGTCATCCAAAAACCCACACTTCATCAAAGTCCATTCAATAGGCCGCACACTGTTAGTATCACAGTTGGTCACAAGCATTGCAGGGTATTTCTATCCTCAGATCTTCATTCATCATGGTTATGGGTTAACCACACAAAACCATTCTCTTCATTGGTTCTTCATATTCAACAAAAGATTCTTAGGAGGGAACTTCACACAATGGGGGCCATTTCTTCTTAAGGAGGGAAGAATGATCCGAATGGAAATTGGCATCCACTGATGGTATTCATCGACCCATGGTATTTATCCACTCAAGGAATATACCCTTGGTATTGTAAGTGGCAACCACCCATGGTATTCATCCACCCAAGGTATTTATCCACCCATGGAATTTACCCATGGTGTGGTTAGTGGCATCCACCCATGGTATTTACTCATGGTATTGTAAGTGAGATCCACCCATGGTATTCAATCACCCATACCCACCCATGGAATTTACCTGTGCTATTATAACTAAAAAAAATACTATAAGTAACAAGTCGTATTTCGTAAAAGGACATATTGTCCACCACAATGTAGATTTTAGAGTTATTCCCTAGTTTATTGGTGGTCTTGTTTAATGTGTATTCTCCTATGTCCTTTTACAAAATGTGACTTGTTACGTATAGTCTTTTTTTAGTTATAATACCATAGATAAATTCCATGGGTGGGTAGATACCATGGGTGATTGAATACCATGGATGGATCTCACTTACAATACCATGGGTAAATACCATGTGTGAATGAATAACATTGTTCAATGTCACTTACAATACCATGGGCATATTCCATGAGTGGATAAATACCATGGGTGGATGCCAATTTCCATTTGGATCAAAGACATTATGACAAGCTCAAGGCCCAAAACCTATAGCACAAGAACCACACATAAAAATAATTCTTGGAGCACCTTTCATCAACTATCAGGAATATTTTCATCTCCCTGGATCTATTACTCGAATATTTTTTAATGTGGCTCACCTCTAAAATGTTAGGGAAAATCCTCTAGGCTTACATGTACCTATGGGACCTCCTGTCAGTAATTCTAAACCAATGGAATAGATCCCAGAATTATGTGGCCTTTCCACTTAATAATGCTAGTCCCAACCTTGTTTGCACCACCGTGTCCCTGCCAACACATTAACCTATCAACTACCTATACTAGCTGTCCATTTTCGGCCTACTTGACCACCTAAAAATTCCAAATGTGCATGCCATGTGTCACTATCTTAGAATGCAACATGTTTGTGTCTTATGTGATGCTAACATCTTCTAGGGTCTACTGGCTACGTACATTATCTACCACCATCATTGTGACCTATCTCCATTATCCAATTAGAATGTGCCATGTGGCCTTTGTGCTAACTCACCCTGGACCCCAAACCCCTAGAACTTTTGGTCCTCCATTTCCTTTAAATATTTTGGGGAGAAACCTCCAAGGTGACATGTCCTGTGGGGTATCCTCTCCACCAATCATCACACACCTCTCAACCGCCAAGTCCTCCTCCTGCATTGAAACTCTTGGGGAAGAACTTCTAGCATGACGTGTCCCAAGTGGGACCCGCGCTAACTCTCCTGTGCTTCCAATTAGTGGTTACTCTACGTCTACAACATTTCATCTCATCACCCATCTCCTTGGCTCTCTACCATTTACCACCAATGTTTTTACATTGGGATCCCTACTTTGGTTTTGCGGAATAAGGGGGAAGGGGGGCCACTTTTAACTAGGATCATCAATCATGAGATCGAAAGTTTAGAAAAAATTGGCCAGCATTGGACATTGCCTATTTTTAATTCTTGGGATAGCATGGTCCCTCACATTTTCTCTGATGATATGGAGGGGACCCATGGCACAAAATCTGTCCAAGAAATTGACCACTCTTTTATCTCAACCTTATGCCTGCTACTCTACCAAGAGTTCCACCATCTTTGGCCAAATTCCAAACTAGCGCCAAAAATATAATTCACTAACTTTGGCTTCTCTACAACCTCTAACCCATTTTTACCTACCTAAATTTGACTGGAAATAAATTTTTATCCATGAAGCCTTTTTTGGAATTCAGCATACCATTGGAAAGATATTTCTGAGGATAATCCACTTGTGCCATTTCTAGGAGCATTTGGGATGATATCCATAGGCATAAATTCCTTCAAAGCCTGAGCCATCTAACCACCATAGGTATAATATTTTATCTTATTTACTCATCCTGATACTATAATGATTCTTCTGCCAAATACTGTAGCAAACATAGAATCCCCTTAAACTTGACATCTCATGCACATAAATGCCAAACACACTATGAACTTGACATCAATGCTAGCCCAATTGACATCAACGGAAACAAACTTGATGCCCCCTTCCATCCTCACAATGCCAACTGTCCAACATAGACTACATCACTTGATGAGACCATATAATTTATATCATCAATGGGGGTATTAGGTGTCAAAACTGGTGGATTAAAGATTAAAGGATTGGGCAGTATATTGGCTCATGGAGGAAGAGATGGTGGTTGGTCAATTAATGGAGGAAGCTATGGGTGCTAGTAATCTTATGGATGAAAATATAGTGGTCAATCAACTTGTGGAGGAGGAGACAATGGTTAATCAACTTGTGGAGAAGGAGGTGGTGGTCATTTAGCTTGTGGAGGAGAAGATAACGATTGGTTGGCTAGTGGAGGAGGAGGTGGTGGTTGATCAACTCATGGAGGAGGGAATGGAATTCAATTGGCTTGAGAAGGAGGAGACAATGATTGGTAAATTCATGGAGGAGGATATGGTGATCAATCAACTCATGGGAAAGAGATAGTGGAGGAGGAGGAGGTGGAGGATGGTGATCCCTCAACCTCTCAATTATGTTGATTGTATTGAAAATAGGAGGCATCAATAACATCATATTATACGAAAGGGATGCCCATGTCACTATAATATCGAGGTCCTATATGCTCATAGTCATTCATATAAGGACCAATTTATGGCAAGCCATCGCTACATGTAACCAATTCACCAACCCATGACGAGATTTATGATCTATCCTATGCCATAGGTCAGGTCTGTATATTTGAGGTGGCTCGTTAGCCTCAACCTTCTCCTTGTCTTATTAAGGAGGAACCTCTAAAACGGGCATGCTAATATTTGTAAATAATATATAACAATAATTAGACAATCTAAAGAAAATACTACAATAAATTAAATGTACATTAAATAAGGAAAAAAAAGAAATTTCATTAATCAAAACATAACATAATATTACCTCTAGCATCTCATGGCACGACTTAGCTAAATATCATGTTTACACATCCTTACTAGTCCAACCTTGTGTATAGGTATGCATAAGATATGGGGTATGATACCCTCACAATTTAACATCTCCAATACCTCTAGAATTACCCTAATGGGAACTCTACCAGACCCCAACATTCCCTTATACACATCATCATTAACCTAGGAGGGAGGTGGTTGAATTTTCGACTAGTGGTATAAAACCTCTAAAAAATAAACAAAATAAATATGAATAAAATAGAAATCCCATCCTCCCATCAAACATAACATGATAACAATCAAGAGAAAGGAAAAATCATCACCAAAAAATAGTAGACCACCTAATCAGTTTGGGCCTTTAAACTAGAGAATATACATAATGCAACAAAGTGCCACTAATGTGTTAACCAATATAGGTGTATTATTCCACCACCATGATCATAAGTGAGAGGCAGCCAACCTCCTTTACATTGAATAAATAATTGGCCACTAACAATTTGGAACTCACTAGGATTATTGATTTCCTCACTAACATATCTTTGAACATATGCAACCTAAGCCTCTCCTATAATTCCAACTTGGAGATAAATGGACCAGGGAAAGCCATCCCTTTCATGGATAACCTAGTAATGGATTATATATCATCCTTTATCTATTGGTACCATGGGTTAAGATTAACCTTAAATGCATGCCTAGAGTGATACAAGGGACAGATCAAATACATCAACAATTATGTGTTTCCCTTAAGGGATACATACTCATAAACTTGAGAAGGCCAACATTCCTCAAGGAGATGAGTCTATTATATACTTAGGTGAGAATATAAATATCTCTCCCTCTCTTAGGCCTCACTCCCATACAAAGTTATATGGATCGACTTGTTGTTAATTTGGTTGCTATCATCATCACTATATCAAGTTCACATACAACTTTAGGTGCATAGATTCACACACAGAAAGCATAAAAGAGTAGAGTTCGAGTATATATATATATATATATATATATATAGTGCATCCAGAATAAAATACAATGTAAGTGCCAATGAATAGTGGTTAGTGGAATGCCAACATTATGCCTTCCAAAAATACATTGCACTACTAAGTTAGAAAATTTTAATGTTTACATAATATTAATGGTGCTTTTATTATGTATGGAGGAACCATTAACACTACTTATGTATATTGTTTATCTCACTAATAGTTCCATGTTTGTTTCGAGTATATATATATATATATATATATATATAGTGCATCCAGAATAAAATACAATGTAAGTGCCAATGAATAGTGGTTAGTGGAATGCCAACATTATGCCTTCCAAAAATACATTGCACTACTAAGTTAGAAAATTTTAATGTTTACATAATATTAATGGTGCTTTTATTATGTATGGAGGAACCATTAACACTACTTATGTATATTGTTTATCTCACTAATAGTTCCATGTTATTGTTTAACAAAATCACTTAACAATGCATTAACAATATAGAGAAGCATCACAAGTGGGATTTTAAACTTTTATTTTATGTTTTATCGATGCACTCCATGTCAATCAATGCATCACAATATTTAACCATTTACTTTCCCCTCACTAGTTGGCATATTTCTAATATTGAGAAGTTTCACTGTCAATGCTTCTCCATAATAAGGAGCACAAAAAATGTGGATTTTAGTGTTGTAAAATGATTTACCAATGCTCTCAATGTCAATAGATGCACTAGATATCTTTAAATATATATATATTACAAAGGTATAGTTATAATAGTGATAAGTATTGTTAGGAATTGTTTAGCCATAAATTTTCTCACACTAATTAGTGTGTTGGTAATATCAAGAAGCATAAATAACAATATTCTTGAGCTTGTTGGCAATTGTCATTAAAGTCAATTTTAGTCATTGATGTTAAGTGTTTATCAAGTGATGTCAATTTCAAGGGAAGCTTGTTGATTATTCATGATTCTTATGATGATATTATTGATGGATTGGTTATTTCCTGAGTAGTCTATCTTTGAAGGAACTTTGACTCTAGGTACTTTGTTCAAAAGCACATGCAAAGTACTTAGTTGTACATTCCTATCATAGAACTTTCCAATAGTAAATGGCACTTATCCTAGATCCCAAGGGGTGAGGAGAAATCGAAGTTTGAAGTGTTGAAAGTCATGGTTCCAAAATCTCATCATTCAGAAAGGACCTCACCTTGTTGGATTAACGAATTTGCAACAAAAGGAAGAAAATCTCAATATGAATAGTTTAATGGCTAATGAGAAATGGAGCATAAAAGTGTTGGTCATAACACCTAGTTGCACGGGTCCGACAAGTAGTGCTCAAGTGCTTATTGGAGTGCCTGGTTCAAACAAAGTGCACAAAATAGAATCAAGTGACGATTGGTGAGTGGTAAGTAGCAAGGCTACTGGTTATATCCCCTTATCACATGGAACTAGGTATAAGGACCCAATTTCTTATTGGACTTCCAGGTCAGGAGTGTTATTGCAAACAAATAACATGTCCTACGAGTAGCAAGCGACAACATACATGAATTAATACATTTTTTGAGGCACTAGGTGGCAGATACGAGCGACAAGCTAAAGACATGGCACAATGAGATGATGACACATGGCAGTGACATGTACAAGATGACATGTGGAACTCTTTGGTCATGACACGTGGTAGTTGGACTTGGCCATTTTGGGTGGCCAAATGGTCCTTTTCCAAGTGACATGTGGTAGTGGCATGACACGATAGTTAACAGAGAGATCATATGGTAGCTTGACGAGAAGACTTGTGGTATTGACATGGCATGAAACATGGAAAAATATGACGTGACATTAACAATGATGAGGCAATGTGAGAAATTGATGTGTGACAGATGAAATCAACATTTTCAAATGGCCAAATGGAATGTTGACAAGTGACATGTGGTAGGTACATGTCAGCAGTGGACATGTGGAAGGAATTGATTAGTGCACGTGGACATGACATGGTAATATTGGATGCATCAGGATTCATGCCCAAAGGTTGTTTTGTAAGGCTTCACAGTGGGAATATATTTTGGAATTTTATGTAGTTTTTCATGTGGGGGTCATCAGTCACCACCCACTACCCATCGGCATAAGAAAAAACATTATGAAAACATAGTCCAACAATGACCAGTAGAAGGAGACTTGTCCATCAAGAATAGTACTATCAGGTGATGATTCCATCCATCAGACCACTCGACTTGTAGAAGCAACGATTAACTAGTGGTGAGTAGAGTGATAGAAAGAGGTCGATAAACAGAAAAGTACTTGGTAGTTTACATCTATCAATCAGACCATTGGTTGAAGAATGGTGGGTGTGTGTAGGCTTGAGTGATAAGCGATGGGTCAGTAAGTGGCTTAATAATTTGGATATCAGTTCTGGCCCATATCCATATGCATTAGGGAGTAAGGACCCATGGTTTATCAACCATCGAGCATTAGAACAACAAGAAATATATAGAAAATTTGACTGAGCAATGAGCAATGAGCGATGTGCCAATAAGCATCTTAAGGATGTAATTTGGAGTTAGAGCTTACATTTACATCATAATAAAAAATAATTTGTGGTTTTATCCCATATGGGTTTCCATGTAAACTTCTAGTGTTCAAATATTTATTGAATTGATATGTTGTTTTCTTGTTGAATGTGTTTAATTGGATAATTAATTGTTAAAAATGTTAAAATATTAATTCACACCCCTCTTAGTATTTTCTCAATTTCTAACAATTGGTATCAGAGTCGGTTGCTTCAGTAGTAGTTTAACAACTAGAAGGTAATTCTGAGGCATGTCTAACCAAGATGAAAATTTCTCCAACAAGGCTTCTATGTTCACGAAAATGAATTATGCATTTTTGAAGGTAAGAATGAGAAATTTCATAATTTCTCTTGGTGTAGATGTCTAAGATATAGTGAAAAATGGATATAAAAATCCAAATGTATTGGTTGATATAGATAATAATCTTAGATTCTGTTGGGCAGCGGATCCCCCGCGTAATGGTTTTGGGGCTTAAAGCCCACAATTTTGGGTATCGATACTATAAAAATTCCGCGAAGTATGCGAAGCGCGAATTGTAATGAGTTAGGTCAAAGGGTTGTCCGCCCAAAAATAATGTAAATTTAATATAGAATATCTCGGCCTACCCATGGTCCACAAACCATGGGAAAGTATAAATAGAGTGAGGCTCTAAGGGTAGAGGTATTTTTTTTGTTCTGATATGAGCATTATGGGTTTATGAAGGAAATATTCAATCTGAGTCTGTAAGTCCAAGTCAGGGTTGATAGTGGTTAGAGAAGGCTCTACAACTATGTGTGCAGAGGCCTGGTAGAGTTCACAGCTGTGTGCGCGGAACCCTATAGCTGAGTGCGCAGGGAAAAATTGGGTTGTACAGAAACAGAAGATTAATAAAGATAAGTGTTTCTAAATTATTGTGTGTCTGGTCACAGATCTGTATGAATATTCTTATGTTATGGTTTTATGCATATCTTTAAGATTTATGGTTGCGTGTGACGGTTATAACTATTGAATGTTGATTAAGACTCTAAGAATTAAATTATATCTATAATAATCGTAATAATAATAAGGAATCTTGGAAGTGCCTCATTGCAGAGCTACGCGAAGACCAGAAAACTGTGCAATGTAGTGCAGATCAATTCGTGACCCCTCCAGAACCCATCAAGACATCCCTAGGGTGCGAAAGCCTGGTTCCAACACCCTCCCATACTACCTCGGGTGAGACTTCAGTCCATGCTCCGTGGATTGTTGCTGAAAGCGCTGGTAGTGCGGGATTTTTTTGGCTAAACACTTATGAACCTAGGTTAGGCCCCAATAGGCCAACAAATGGTTCTGTTGCCAAGACCGGGATCTGCATAAGGGATGTCTGATGTCGTAACATTGGAACCCAATGAATAAGGAAATTGAATATTGGCTTGATTAGAAGCTTCACCAGTTTGTGGTACAGGAGAATAAAACCCTGCAAATATCTGAAAAGAGGTGGTTGGATTGCTACATATATATGGAAATCCATGAGATCTTCTTCGCTTCTTTCTCTTCAACACTGTATGGGTGGATCGTGAGGCTAGCAGACAGCCAGGGAAGGTGCAAGCTTGATCAGACCATAGTGTGGACTCCAGAGTTGGTGCGCAGGCTAGAAGCATCTGAAGATAAGGTCGCGTGGGTTGTAGACCATTGGTTGGATCGGATCATAGGAGGGTTTATCATTGAATTTGCGATAGACACAACTCTCAACTATAGTGAAACAGAAAGACATTTTCTCAAGGGACCATGAAGTAAGTACGTCAAATTGTTGAATACCTGGATCAAGATGCTCTTATGTGAAAAATGGGTGATGTGAATACATTAATAAGTGGAACAACGTGGAGCGATAAGGCCTACAAAGGTATCGAAGGGTTAGGAAACAATCCTTTAATTTCACATCCGCAAGAAAGTGACAAAGAGTGTGCTTGGGTCTCTCCGAGGAGTGCGATCAGTTTGATCAAGTAGCGCATTCCACAGATATCATCCCCGCTAACGCCACTATTCCCATCACCTTCTTCACCTCTAACTTCGCCTACATCGCCTCCACTGAACCAGCCATTTAGCATGGCGAGTGCGATCAAGTTCCTTGTATTCAAAGGGGTAGGGAGTGAAGATCCCGATCAATTTTGGTTCGTAGTAAGAGCAGTATGGGAAGCGCATGGAGTTACGGATGACAACATTAAGAAGCCCACCTTGGTAAGTGCGCTGCAGGATCGCACGCTGACTTGGTATATCAAGCACTCGAATGATCATCCAAATGCTGGAATATCGGAAATCCAGATTGCATTAAACAAAGAATTTAGCCAGCCAAAAATGAAGACGCAGTTGATCATCGGATTCAAGGAGATCACAATGCTATCAGGCAAAACCCCCCTGGGATATAGATCAAAGACTGAAGAGTATGATCTGCGAGGCTAACATGATGCTGACGAATGCACAACATCGTGTGTGGTTTGTGGCATCTTTGACACCGCATCTGAGGACATCGCTATCACAGCAAAAGATTTCAACTTAGGCAGAAGCATTGGAAATAACAATGAGGTTGCATGAAACTTTGATACACAACCCTGGGTTGGGAGTCCAACAGATCCACATGTAACTACAAAACCTATGCTTGGAGATGCAGAGTTTGAAACAGGATAGGGCGCCTCAACCAGAAGCGTGAGAAGAGGTGTGGTGCACAAAATGTAAAAGCCAAGGCCACGATAAGGATCATTGTCTGGTATTCGCGTACTATTTAGCTGGAGGGGGACCAATGACATTGAGACTGGAGACACAAGCAGGGCCAAGTGTGGCACCCACACTCTGGTGCGTGATTTTTCAGGTATGAAAGCACGCGATGGACAACTGTCACCCATTGCAGAAGTATACCGAGACTCCACAACAACTGTACTGTAACTTTTGTGGATTAGTGGGTCACAACGAGCGAACGTGTCAGAGCTATGAGCTAACAATGGATTGGACCCCAGCCTATCGAATGGAGACTGAAACGCGAGGTTTCGATCCAGCCGCAGCGATGGCACGCGATGGATTCCAAGGGAGCGGACAAGGGAGAGGAGGAATGGGACCTGGACAAGGGCACGGATAGCTAATCTGTTATAATTGTGGAGGACCGAGGCACTACGCTTGCAATTGTACCAACCTTACAAGAATATCTTGTCTGTACTATGAGTAGTTTGATCATGAAATGGTAGATTCTCTGAAACTGATCGCATAAATGTGCGAGAAAGGGGTACTACAACCTACTCCAACTCAAAATATCCAAATGATGAGGTCTGAACCGTGCGAAGAAGACCCTAGTGTAAACATGGTACTTAGAAGCGGTGTGACTATAGGGGAAGATAAGAGGAAACAGCCCAGAGAAGATTCATGGGTTCGCAAGGCTCCTACAAAGGAACCTAAGTCTAAGTTGGAACGCGTGAAGAAGCAATTTAAGGAAGCTAAGAAGAGCTTCACGGAGGCCTCTACTTCAGGTAGTAAGGATCAACCTGAGCTGGGAATGAATCCTTCTATGCTTACTGCCTTTTTAGAGACATGTATGAAGCTGTTATGCGAAAATAAGGTAGTTAAGGGATTACAAGAGCTGATCAATAAGTGCGCAGGGTCAAGTGAGCCACGCGTAGTCTAGAAACTTGGAAAGCATGCTTTGTGCACCGAGTGGGAAATGCGATTGACGACACAAATTAGTGAGTATCAGATGGATCAGGTCATCTTAGATTTGGGTTCAAATGTGAATATTTACCAAAACAGACATGGGAATGCATGGGCAAGCCTGTATTGTAGTGGTCTCCCATTCAATTATGGATGGCCAACCAAAAAAAGATCTTACCAATGGGAAGGTTGCAAGGGGTGACAATGGACATTGAAGGCGTAAGTACGTAGACAGACTTTGAGGTAATAGATGTTGTTGATGATAGTAATCCATACCCCACATTGCTAGGAATAGACTAGGCCACACACATGAATGGGGTCATCAACTTGAAAAGACGGAAGATGATATTTGAGAAAAAGTCACTCTGTGTAATAGTTCCACTGGACCCAGCCGAAGGAGTGCGCTACACTGAACCTGTGCACAATGAGGACAGTGACGATGAACTCGACTGCATCTACCAGATAATGGTGTAAGACCAGGATTGGGTGAATCCGACAGCAGATGGGAGAATCTCATGGGAGCACGATAGTTCTTGCACATTGGATTCAGATGACGAGATATAGTGATGGTAGAATCGATTGCATGAAGTAACAATGCTAAACTGTAATATGATGATTAGATCATTGCAACGCATGACGAACGAAGCAAGGAAACTGTCAGCAGATGATGGTGCAACAAACGGGAAGGAATTCGTAGACCACTGTGGAAATACAATAACGAAGCAGAAGCGACATGGCACGCAAAAAGGGGCATTGTCGTGACAACTACACAATGGTGGAGTACACTCAAAAGACTAGGAGGAACTAGCATGAAAGTAGAAGGCGGCTGCATGTACAGTTTGGAGGTCCCCAGTGGTGAATGCGATCTGGGCAGCAAGGACGAAGCAGATTGGGCACCCACCTACAGTAAGGGATGCAGCTATATGTTGCGCAACCACCTCCCCAACTAAGAATAAAAAATTAGAACTTGATGCAACAACAGGAAAGGCGACGCATTCCGCCAGGCGTTCATGATGGAACATTCGAAAAAACGTGTGGGATCTCGAATAGAGTTCATCAGATAAAACAAATCAATTGGAATCTGTGCGTACCCGGGAGTTGATAGGCCTATAGGAACATAAGCAAAGAGAGGTGTGCAAAGATGACCCTGTTAGTGATCAGACAAGATGAAACCAGGAAGATGGAGAGAATTCCCCCGACCACCGCCCCAACAGTTCGGACTGGACGCGAAGACTTGAATAAAAGAATTCGGCAGTTACAGGAAGCCATTCGATGCAGGTGCTTGAGACTTTGCGAACTTGATGAAGAATGGGCACGATTGAGGAGGGAAAGCATGATGTTGGATGAAGAAATCAGCAAAATGAAAACCGGAGTTGTGAAAACGGACTGCGCGAATCTAAGAATAAGGAAATCGTGCTTGACTAGCCCTACTACTGCATTGGAGCAAGCTGTGACCCTGCTATCAGGGCTACAACTGCACCTTACTAAACAAGGGAGTGTACCATATGCAGAATAGCGTGATGCGCTACTAGATAAAAAGGTGCTCGAAAGGTGCCCACAACCTGGGCTAGCAAGGAAATTGCAACCTCGCATTAGGGGTGCGACCACCTGACTATCCATAGGAAGCCCAATCTCAGTGCTCCAAGTAGTTGGAAGAGGGCACAAGACTATAAAGGAGTCTGTAGGGGAGTTGTGTTGTTCGAACGTGGCGCACAAATTTAGTATGAAGCACGAAACGCGACCACATACAAGGGACTGCGCTGCCATGTGGGTAGGATGGAAGGTGACCGTTGCAGATACTGTTCATGACAAGATGCCCAATTTAAGGCACTGAGGAGCAGACGACGAGCAATTAAGACATAGGGTCAGAACTAGGGTTGAAAATATCTACCGCCAAAATCGCATTAATGAGCCACAAAAGGGGCGAATGGTCAAATTTGAATTCAAAGAGGCCTATAAAGCATAGGTGGCCCATCACCAAACAACCCTTGGCAGGCTTAAATTGAGGGGTTATCAAATGAGTAGGAACCTGATGAACTTAGAAACTGTAAAAGCAAGTCTGTGGTTTGAAGCATTGCCAAAAGATACACAGGAGTCTCTGATCAGAATAATGACAACAACCAGGGGAGATGCCCAAAGTTCTACACAGTCGGTAGGGGATACACCAGAAAGCCCTAAATCACCTCAGACGCCAAGGCCCAAAAAGGACCCCCAGGCAGCAGGACCAGTCCGCATGTCTCCACGAAATCCACGGTTCAAAAAACTGTCGATGGAAGAGAAAGGTAAAACGGTTAATATTGAAAGTGACGATGAGGAAGAGGACCCTCCAACCTATGTCGAAGAAATGGAACTAGAGGAAGAGATAGAAGAAGACATCCAACTAGTATGCACCACAGCAAAGCTACCCAAGGACGTCCCTCTGCGAAAAGGGATGGTAAAGGTCCCTAAAGATTTGGACGTTGTGATGAGCACACTCAACACCTCGCTCCTCCTCGAAGCGATTCTATTGGAAGGTACGGTTGTAGGCCGCATATCCACTATAAAGTTTGAAGATTGGGACCTCGTGGATACAAAGAAATTCCCACATTTAGAAACTAGCAAGCTAATGGAACAAAGCATGGAAGGGACAGTTACCACTCTGCAGCCATGGGAATGGCTGCACAGGGTGGAGGAGGCCGAGCTACTCCACCTCCTATCAATTCCCCATTTCCATCAGCCTCCAATTACGATATTTATTATCGAACAACAGCTTTGCTTGGTGCATGATGGGTACTTGTGGCTGGAGGAGCCCATTCCCATCAAGACGGAGCTCATTCATAGGATTTCTCAACTTCCCTATTCAGGAAGGGACCCCGCGGAAATTGCCAGCCCCGGTGGGGACTTGACGCTTACAGGGGCTATGAAAAAGAAATATAAGCTGGAAAAGAAGCAGAGGAGGTATGTTATTACTAGTATTCAGAAAAATTGGATCCACATAGCTACCCAGTTATTGGCAGGAAAAGTGATGAGGAAATGCAGGAGAAACGAGGTAACAGCCATAGTCATTGCGCTGGTTGAGCAATGCGCAGAAAGGGTACAGTTCAACTGGGCGCAATTCCTCTGCGACGAGTTTTTGACAAACTGCAGGGAGACCCAAGAACAAGGTAAGAGCTTCCACTACACGTGGCTGCTCTTATCCATCCTGTTGGTTACCGGCGAATTACCTGAGGATAATCAGTTTCCTTCCCTTGACTAGGATAGGCCAGAGGAAGCAAAATATATGTCGCTATGCGCAACAAACGACCACGCCTGTCTACCTCAGTATACGATAGTCTGAATAACTTTGCTGACTTTAAAGAGGATATGCACAATGTATATATCAGGGTGCGCAGGGATCCAGAGCAGAAGTGGACCACACTCCCTTTCACCGCCATAGATGATGTTGTTTTTTCAGTGGTTGATACATGGCCACCAGAATGGCGCACACCAGATGTGGTACTGCGCGATGAAACAGAGATCTAGAAGCAAAAGGCTTCTACCAAGTGGCTAGCCCAGCAAAAATGGAATGAACAACTAGTTGCGGAAGTATGGGCGACTCAGGAAGCAGTGAAGGCCACCATGGGAAAGAATGCAGCAGCTGGGGCCACTATGGCGTAGGAAGAAAGACACCCAAAAATAACAACAGAATAAGGGACAGATGCGACAATGGAAGGTGCGGACCAAAGCACCACCTCAACACAATTGAAACGACCACGTGTCCCAGAACGCACTGGGCCATGAAAGAATACCAAGGCTTCCAAGTTGCAAGGGGAGCCTATTACACTAACCGAGGGTGACCTATGTGACATCAGTGATACAGTTCGTGAAGTCACCAGAGAGGTGCTCGATGAGGCAATGACAGAGCAACAAACTGTGTTGGGGGCACTCAGGACGCAACTATAGGAACTTCAAGCATGGCCCCCATAGCCGGGAGTGGTAGTTGCCCATGGAGCTACGGGTACGTCAGCAACTGAGCAGCTGCTGCAGGCCAAAATGGCTAATACTATTGCACTCCCAGTAGGAGCATTGACAATAGACAACGCAGAGGATAGAGCCATGGTAGGCCAACTCACAGGACTTGGATTAAACTTGTCTGCCCTCCCACGAGAAACCTTATACCAGCTATAGGATGGCGCAATGACAGAGCTCCGCACTAGGGAAGGGTATGCAGTACAGATGCTTAGTCAGCAATGAATTAACATCGAGCAGTTAAGCCTCCAACATGATGAAGCAGTAGCACAGAATCAATAGTTGGAGAAAATTGTTGAGGAAGCATGTTATTGTGCCCCTGAGCTCGATATTGCATCAGCTTTCCCTGTAGGCATACGGATCCACAAGCTAGCCAGTGGGTTCCACGAAGTGAAGGAGGAAGCAATGAGGATCTAGTTGGAGCTCAGCTTGCCGATCATAGAGCTAAGACTCAAGGCAGAGCCCTCTACACCACCAAAGGTTAGAGAGCAGTGGCAACACGCCATCCAATCTGGGCGGGAAGCAATAGCACGTGCCATGCAAGAGTGCACCGGCTTGTTAGATCATTCACTTATCACGATCACTTCACTATAGGAAGACCCTAAATTAAAGCGGTTAGAGACCGAAGCACGAGAGTTGCAGCAGGCCTATGATAATGTCCTGGGGACCAAGCAGACGGTTGCCATTACTCAGCGATTGGCCAAGATGAGGGAGGCCCAGGCTCTCGAGACACAAGTCGATACCACTTGCCAGAAAGAAGCAGTGCTTGAAGAACGCATCCAGCCTTGGCTTGATGAGGCATTCGCGGTCACCGCCAACATCGAGGGAAAGCTAGCACACATGTAGGCAGTATATGAATTCAAACAAGCAAGTGAAACTGATAATGACACATCAAAGGCTCGCCAACAACGAGTACAACAGATGGCGGAAGAATGTGTTGTGGAGGTAAGCAAAGCATAGAAGTCGCTGGATGACCTCCACGCAAAGATCACCGCCCTAGCCGAGTGACTCAAGATGAGTTACGATGATTGTGTTGGGCGCCTGTTGGGCAGTGGATCCCCCGTGTAGTGGTTTTGGGGCTTAAATCCCACAATTTTATGTATTGATACTGTAAAAGTTCTGTGAAGTGCGCGGAGCGTGAATTCTAATGAGTCAGGTCAAAGGGTTGTTTGCCCGAAAATAATGTAAAGTTAATATCGAATATGTTGGCCTACCCATGGTCTACGGACCATGGGAATGTATAAATAGAGTGATTCTCTAAGGGTAGAGGTATCTTTTTGGTTCTGATCTGAGCATTATGGGTTTATGAAGGCAATATTCGATCTAAGTCTGTAAGTCCGAGTTAGGGTTGATAGTGCTTAGAGAAGGCTCCGCAGCTATGTGCGCGGACCCCTGCAGCTGAGTGCATAGGGCAGAATTGGGTTGTACTGAAACAAAAGATTAATAAAGATTAGTGTTTTTGAATTACTGTGCGTCTGGTCACAGATCTATATGAATATTCTTATGTTATGGTTTTATGCATATATTTAATATTTATGGTTGCACGTGATGGTTATAACTATTGAATGTTGATTAAGACTCTAAGAATTAAATCAAATCTATAATAACCGTAATAATAATAAGGAATCTAGGAAGTGCCTCATCGCAGAGCTACGCAAAGGCCAGACAACTGTGCAGTGTAGCGCATATCGATTCGCGACCCCTCCAGAACCCATTAAGACATCCCTAGGGTGTGGAAACCTGGTTCCAGCACCCTCCCATACTACCTCGGGTGAGACTTCAGTCCGCGCTCCACAGATTGTTGCCAAAAGGGCCAGTAGTGCAGGATTTGTTTGGCTAGACACTTCTGAACCTGGGTCAACCCCCAATAAGCCAACAGATTCACTTACAATGTTAAAGCAATGAATGCAATCCTAGGTGGTTTGCCTAAATCTGAGTTGTTTAAAATCATCCACTACACAACATCCAAAGAAATATGAGATAAGATGATGATTTGCTACGAATGTGATAATAAAGTGAAGAAAGCAAAACTCCAAGTCTATAGAAGGCAATTTGAATCGTTAAAGATGAATGAGGATGTGGACATAACTAAATTATTTCTTCAAGTGGATGAAATAGTTAACACTATAAGAGGACTTTATGAACCTATGAATTATTTATTTGTAGTCAAAAAGGTGTTGATGTCTCTTCCGACCAGATTCAATGCCAAAGTATCATCCATTGAGGAGATGCAAGATCTCAACACATTAACATTATATCAGTTGCATGGAACACTGGAAACATATAAAATGAAAACCTAAAAATTTAGATCTACCTCAAGGGAGGTACCTTCAAAGATGATAAAGAGATAAAATAAAATCAAGAAGACTTGAGTTATGGATCCGATGAAGAGAATGCAAAATTTGTCTGAAGATTGAAGAGAGGATCTAGAAAGTACAAAGGTAATTTTCCCTTCAAATGCTTTCATTGTGGAAAAGTAGGTCAACATGCATCTAAATTTCCACACAAGGAAGAAAAGAATGAATATGAACATAAAGAGAAGAATAAATATAGGAAAGAAAAAAATTAAAAGAAGTTCAAGAAGAATATTTTTTATACCCAAGAAGACAACACCTACTTAGAAGATGAATATGAAAAATTATCTGAAAAAGAAAGAATGAAAGACTTCATGCTCATAATTTTAGAAACTATAGATGAATGAAAAGTTGAGTTTTAAGAAGAAGAGTTTGAAGTAGATTTGGAAGGTTACTTGATCAGTGCCTTAGAAGAAATTCAAAGGCTCAAGAAAAATAAGAAGAAGAAGAAAGAGATGTAAGTAAAATTTGAAAAAGAAAATGATAACTCTGAAGATTCATTACTTCTTCATTTGAAATTTATGTTGGAAGAAGCAAAAAAATTTAAAGACACTTTGTTACAAATGGCTAAAAGATAAGGGAAACGAGTGTAAAAAGCTAGAAAAGAAATAGTATCTCTTAGAAAGGACGGAGAGAAAAAAAAAAAAAATAAAAAAATAGACTCAAAAAAACTAGAACTTAAAAGTTTATTAAAGGATCTAATAAATTAGATGAGATATTGGGTATTTAGATATATCCTCTCATCAAAACTAGTTTGGTTTATGAGGGAGGGACAAGCTCAAAGAAACCTAAAGACAGAATAAATCAGCGATGTGGAAGCAGTCAAGGAACTAAACAACAATGCAACCAAATAAAATGATCTCAAACAACAACAATGAAGAAAATATCATAACAAAATATAACAAGAGTTACAAATAAAAATCAATATCAACAAAGGAATTCAAGCTACAACCATTCAAGCAGCTACAAAGGTCAAGCATAAAATCAACAAAGACCTCATTTCCCTCACATAGATAGCCATCAAAGAATCAACATATCATATCCTAAAAGACAAATTGTTCCTAGGTACCAATTTTTTTTATGGTTATTGTTATGCATGTACATTTTGGACATAATTTTGTGAATTTTAGAGCTTATCTTGGAAATATTCAAATAAGAAATGAAATAAATAAATCTTATTAGTCAAACATAGTTAGCAGATTTATAAATTCATAAAGGAATCATCTAAAGGACACAAATACTTTTTCTTATTTGTTTGATGATATTGAATATTATAACTATCGTAACTATGGGCATAAGGAAACCAAGTGTAGAACCAAAAAATTCAAATCAAGTCCTCAAATCAAGCAAACGATTATGCTCTCAAGTCCCCAACGAAAGCTTAGAATGGCCTGGAGCAACCCACGGGGAGAAACAAAGGTGCACAATGGAAGTACGATAAAGACGTACATGGGTTTCCTATTAACCACGGAGCGGGATATTGAGTGTGGTATGGAAGCCATCATGGGGACATAAATTCTCTAATTGTTCCCACCAAGTGGGTGATACCGAAAAATGGATGGAAAAGAGGTCAAACTCTATTGGTCCGGTCCTTTCTCATTCATTTCTCATTCAGAGTTCAAGAAGGCTTCCAATCAAGATCTATATATTATATATGTAATTATGCTTTAGCCTCGTATGGGCTCTACATTTATTGGATCTGGCATGAAACAGAGGTTGCAATTGGAACATACACAATAAAATTTGCTCCAAGCATATGACTAGTGATAGGAATAATGTTTTTTCATTAAGAGAGGACTAGACATGCACTATTACTTTTGGTAATGATGCTCCATGCAAGATCGTGGACAAAGGCACAATCAACTTAGTAAATGGAAGAGGCAAAGCTAAGAATGTTCTTTTTGTAGATGGAATCAAGCAAAACTTGTTGAGTGTGAATCAAATGTGTGACCAAGGGTATGATGTCATATTTCACTCCAAAGGTTGTGAAATAAAAACATGCGACATAGAAGAAGTAGTGGATAATGCTAAGAGAACATAAAGTAATATATACATATTAAATGAAGAAAGTGAAAAAATTTGTTTAGGAAAGTATGATGAGAGTTAGTTATGGTATAGAATATTGGGACATTTGAACTTTGACCATACTATGAAGCTCAACAAAAAGGAAGCTATGAGGGATGCCCCAAGAATTTCAAAGCTAAGTAATATGCTTTGTAAATCATGTCAAGCTGGGAAGAAGGTTTGAGTGCCCTTCAAGACCAAAAAAACTCAACTACTAGACCCTTACAACTAGTTCACATAGACTTATGTGGACCTCAAGAAATAAGACTCCATGTTTTGGCATTGTAGTGTTGGTATTGATGTCAACAAGTTCATGGTGTTGCTTGTCATATGCATGTGTGGAGTGCTTGGTGATGTGTGTTTGGATTGATGGTTTTGTTAGTTGGAATTGATGTCAACATACCTATGAATAGAACTAGTGGAGATGTTTTGATGATGTTGTGGTTGTTGAGAAGAGATGGATTCCACATTTTTTGATTGGAGATGCTGCTACTGCATGAGGATTGGATTGTTGATATAGATGTTGCATATGTCTCTACATGTCTTCATGTATTGGAGACATTGGATTGCTGCTACATGTGATGAGATGAGGTTGTATGTGTTGGAGGTGCCTCTATAAGTGTTGGAGGAAGTTAGATGAAATGATGTTGCTGCTACAGGGGTCATATATGTTGCTACATGCCCTGCAAGTGTTTGCACAGGTTTTGGTTGTTGCTTGAGGAGCTAAATGTGTTGGTCTTGGCACTAAGGTTGAAAAAATAGGTATTTCAGGTCGTTGAATTATTATAAGCCTATTTCATCAGTTGCAAACTTGATACAATGGATTGGAGGAGTGTTCAGAAGCTGAGGAAGTTGTTCCATCAAGTGGTAGAGGTTCAGGGATGAAGGATTAATGATTTACCTTAGCTTTAGCCTTAGTCGCATGGAGGAAATCCTATGGGAGCGGATGGAAGGCTCCAGTCGTTGGAAGAGTAGCCTATGGGAGTGGATATAGGTCTCAGTCATATGGATGCAATGCTCTGCAAGTGACTAAAGGATTTTCATGAGTTTTTCTCCATATTTGTTGTGTTCCTTAACTAATGTTTGTGTTGTGGCGACATCCTTGATCGAAAATTTTTGGTTTATTGTAGGAAAAGTTTGTGGGACCTCCAAAATCTTATTAAATTTTAAAATATAAAAAAGGATAGTGGAGTTAGTTGCTGATTGAGTCAATGATATGAATCCAGATCAAATCCAGCATATGAACAAAGTTGTGAAGCCCAATAGTTCTATGTAATTATTCAGTTGAGCACTTGAGTTTATCTACATATTGGAGGAAGCTCAATGCTAGTATGGTTGAGTGTTTTGTATGTTGATTGAGTGAGTGTGTGTGAAGAAGAGTGTGAAAACTGTGTGAGCCATAATATGTAGATTTTCTGAATCAATTTGTAGTTGTAGTAGCAGTGAGATGAAGTTCGTTTCAACCATAATTTATGCAGTGAGTGAGGTGTTGATGTCTGGATTGGAGTAGTATTTTAAGGAGTTGCTTTAAAAATGGTGTGGAGTTTTTTATTGCAGCTTGTGCTACAAATTTATCATTTGTTTGTGCTTTGACACTATGTTGTTGCAGTGCTCATGTTGATCAGTTCTCGATTCCAGTATGATAATTTATGAAATGAGAACCACATAGAGGAGAAGAGTTGGGTGACTCAAGTGAAATCAATATTAGTGAGAATATCAGAGTCTATAGAGCTGATTGCTAGTTCAGGCGTAACTGGGTGAGGATCGTTGATCGTGGTGGCCTTCAACAAATGCTAGTACATAGATCTGCATGAGAAATAGTCTCCATTTGATAGTATCCATATTTCTAACTCTATGTAAATAATTGTTTGACATAATAGAATTTGAGCAGAGCAGCAGCAACATAGTGGTTTTTTGACCGGTGAAGGGTTTTCCACCAGAAACACTTGTGTCTATTGTGTTGATTGATTTTATGGTTGCATGTTTATTTTGATGCTCTAATCTATGGTTTTGTGTTTCAGTTTGTGCTTGGTTAAAGATTAATTAATTGGAGAAAAAGTTTACAAGTTCCATCACTATTGATTCACACCCCCCCCAAGTAGTGATCTTGTTTCCAACACAAAGTGGTGAGTTATATTTTATGTTAATCATCAATGATTATAACATGCTTACATAGGTTGCATTTTTAAAAGGGAAGTTTGAAATGAGTTCGATGACTACTGGGAAGAGCAAGGCATAAGAAGGCAATTCATAATTTGAAATACTCCACAAAAAAAAAAGTGTGGCTAAAAAGAAAAATAGATTAGTACAACAAACGGAAAGAGAAATGTTGGATTAGAGATTCCAAATACATTTTGGGCTTAAGTTGTTCATACAACAATCCATATTCTAAATAGAGATCACTTTTAGGAAAAACAATGACAAGGCTCCCTATGAAATGTGGTATGTAAAACCAACCATAATAAAGCACTTCAAGCTATTTGGAAGCAAGTGCTACATCAAGAAAAATGATGAAAATTTAGGTAATTTCAATGCAAGAGCTGATGAAGGGATATTTCTAGAGTATTCAACTATGAGATAAGGCTACAAATGTTACATAAACGATTATGCAAGATTTTAGACATAATTGATGTGAGAGTGGATGAGGAGTTATCTCTAAAAAAAGCAACCAAGATTTATCAACCCACCTGATCATACCAGTGATGAAGATGAAGTTGAGCAACTTGAAGAATCAAGAGAAGAAGAATAAGAAGAAGAGTGCAATCACCCAAAAACCCCCTCAAGGTATGTACAAAAGCATCACCCTTTAAATCAAATCATTGTTAATAAGGAAGCAGGAGTTTAAACTCGAAGAAGATTAATGAATACCTCTAATAAAACACATATTGCTATGTTGTCCAAGATTGAACTAAAATATTTTCTTGGGCAAGCCAAGATGAGCATTGGATAAAAGTTATGAATGAGGAACTGGATCAGATTGAGAAAAATTAGACATTGGATTTGGTTCCAAGATGTTAAATAAAAATGTCATTGGCACAAAATGGTCTTCAAGAAAAAATTAAATGAGGATGGATAAGGTGTGAGAAATAAGGCTAGATTAGTATGTAAAGGATATGCTCATATTGAAGGAATTTATTTTGATGAATTTTTTTCTCCTGTAGCCATATTAGAGGTAATTAGAATGTTTCTAGCATTTTCTTGTCCCAAGAGTTTCAAAGTTTACCATATAGATGTAAAATCAACACTCTTAAATGATGATGTTGAATAAGAGGTTTATATTGAACAACCTAAAGGTTTTGAGCTATCAAACAAGCTTGAGGTAGTGTTTAGGCTGAAAAAAATCATTGTATGGACTAAAGCAAGCATCCATGGCATGGTTTTCAATATTACACAAACAACTATAGTTGTAAGACTTTAAAATAGGAGAAAATGATAGTAATTTGTATATCAAATCTGAAAATGATGTTCTTTTTGTTATTTTTATTTATGTTGATGACATCATTTTTGGTATTGATGTAGATTTATTTAGCCAAAAATTTGCAACCAATATGCAAACTGAATTTGAGATGTCTATGATTGGGGAACTTTCATTTTTCCTTGGCTTACAAATGACACAATCAACAAAAGGTATATTCATATCTCAATGCAAGTACCTTAAAGAAATGTTGAAGAAATTTGGAATGGAAGAATGCTCACTTATTAGTACTCTTATAGTCACTTGTTAGTACTCCTATGCTCACTTGTTAGTACATTGTTTTAGCTTCCATTAATAACAAAAAGATCGAAGGTACAAGCATCCAATGTAAACTATTAGGTATGGTAGTTAGATAGATATTTGTATTTTTTTGGCCACTAAAACACACAAACTCAACAAAATAACGTGTGTACACACACACAAAGATATGTATATCAAATTTTTGGTAGTGGTAGTGGGTTGCAACCATTATAATTCTTCTTCCAGCTCACCCATGTGCTTATTCAGACAAGATTGAAAATGGGTGTGGATGAACATGGAAAAATGTACTAGTAAGTGACCTATGCAAGTCAAGGACTCCATTCTGTTGACAAAAGATTTCAGAGTTCCAATATTCTTGGTCTCTAGTTCAATTTTGAATTATAGCTAGTGAGGTAATATCTCAACGTTGATAACAAGCATGTGGTGATTTGACAGTGAATTGAATGCAACCTATTCACTGATTGTTGGTGGAATCCACATAGAATAAATGGTGAAGGAAATCCTCTCCCATGAAAAATTTAATTGAGTAGCTCAGATATTATAGCAATTGGTTCTATAGGTCACCTTTTTATTCATTATTCATAAAAAAACTTGTAAACCAATGTGATCTTGATTTCAATGGTGTAGTCTAACGAGTCGATGATTTTGAATTTGTTTTTCAAGCCCTACCATCATCAGTGGTAATCCTCTGACTACCCATTATCAAATTTACATGGGTCCCATCCATCTCCATCTCTGTATCCGAATAATCTCTGTCTTTGTCTCCATATACGAAAGAGTCTTTGTCTCCATCACTCATTATGCCTGCCGCAAGTTCAGTATGAGATGATATTTTCCTACCACCCGCCACTTGAATTAAATATTAAAAATATAAATGGGAGGGAATTTGAGTGGAGATTCCTCATTTAGAGCCATGTCTCATCCCTGTTTTGGCATCCAATCTACTCGAGACCCCTGCACCCTTACTGAAGTCAAATTTTGGAGAACCTACAACCCAATGCACCTGTAACCAGATGAGCAAAGGTCAACACACCAAAGAGCAACAATAAGTTTTGTTTTGAGGAATTGTTTGTGAATTGTTGCTTTCCTGTTAGTTTGAGAAAATGTTTGTTATCCCTCTTTTGTTGTTATTTTCATGCTTCAATATATAGTCATATTACTACGGAGAGGGTCCTCCATGTTAAACCATTCCAATGACTTGGCCATGCTTTAAAATCCTAGTCAAGGTTAAATTCTCCCTGACATTTCGCACATAGTTTTGATCGATATTTTTAATATAACATTGTGCGGAATGCAGACATAACTATTCCCCCTCACCCAAAAAATATATGCATGGTACCTTTTAGATTATGTGCAAGAGTTGTGCTGAATTTATTCCACATGGAAAATACATATTCTAAGGCCTATACGAACCCTTCTAGTACATGAATTTATCTAGTTCATGGAAATAAACAGAGATCATAAACTCTAGTACTATAACTTGGAACATATGGTAGTCCATTCTGTGAAAATAAATAGGTCCTCCTGTGTATTGTTGTACTTAGAACGATATTAATTCTTTGTTGTTGTTCAGAAATATTGGCATAATAAAATTAATGGAAACATTTTAGTCTTAAAGAAGAAAAATACTAAATTTGCCAGATCTTGGTGTTCTTGTCAAGTCTGTCTTGGAGATGATACATAAAGAATGGATCAATTTGGAGAGACCACAATAACCACAAAGGTTTGTTTTGGTAAATCATTGAAACATAACCATTCACAACCATTTAGGCCTTAAAACAATTGATAGTTCCGTAGAAAAAAGAGTATATCTTTACAAAATATTCAATTTTCAAGCATTGGGAATTCAATAATAAAGAAACCTGAAGTTTTAATGAAATATTTTTTTTATGCCTTCTATTGTGTTTTGAAGACTCAATCCATGAAAATAAGAATGAATTCAATAATTTCTTATTTCATAATGAAATACAAAAATCTAAATTGCAAAAGCATGTTCAATACCTAATTATCTAGAGGAAAATTCTCTATCTCAATAGTTAAGATACAAGAAGGCCATGTTTAATACAATATGCCTTCTTCACAATAAGATTTAATGATCTAAATTGACTATTTTATTTTCCGTACATCACTTACAAAATATTATTCTATGAAATTTCCATACATTTGAAGTATGAATTATAGATAGTGCAATAAATAAACACACGAAAAATAAGATATGTCTACATTCCCCACAATTTTTGAACATCAGAGTTAAATTTGCAAACATATAAATTATTTTAGAAAGGATGGATGCAATTCTGGTAGGGTTTAAAACTTCCCAAAGATGTCGTAATGATGTTTGAAGTTCCACTATTGTCAAGATCCAATGTATTGAATCCATGGCATCTATTGTTATCTAACATCCTGATCTTTAATGTCCAAGCTATATATTATTAATTAAAAAAAACATTCATTTAGATCATGACACCAAGTTTGATCTATGACACTCATTTCTTACAATGGTTTCTTAATCATTTGGACAAATAAAATAACAACTGGAGGACATAAGCACTAAAAAGGATGATATCTTACAGACATAGTGTTAAACCCTTGACCAGGTGTCCATTATAGTTGTGGTCTGCTCTAGAACCCAAATGGTAAGAGCCTCATAAAGACAACGGCCTAGTGGAAGCCAATGAATGGTTCATTGTTGCAGCAACCCTCTTATTCACTATTGCGACAAATTGCTTATTCATTGTTTCAGCAACTTGTTGGTTCACCATTGTGACAACTTACTAGTTCACCATTGCAACAACCCTCTTATTCACTGTTGTGACAAATCACTTGTTCATTGTTTCGGCAACTTTTTGGTTCACCATTGTGACAACTTACTAGTTCACCATTGCAGCAACTCGTTGGGTTGTTGTTCCGGGAACTCAATGGGTCACTATTGCGACAACTTGCTCAGTCACCATTGTGGCAACTTTCTAGGTCACCATTTCGACAACTTGCTAATGTGTTTTTGTTGAAATTTAGTTGCTTCCACTATGCTTCCAAAGGGGAAAAATAACAAGAAAAAACAGAGGAAAGAATAATAAATCAAGTAATATATCCATGTACTCCTTGTGCATAAACTTTCATGTGAGTTTCTATTAGTACAATCATATAAAAGGAAAATATATGTAAAAGATATTGTAGTTTTTAGCCTTTTTCAATATGAATTGAAGATATAAGTGATTTGACACCCTTGTGATCATTAATATTCGTGTAAGATAGATTGATCTAGGAAAGTTAGGGGCATAAATTGATAATGTGACTCATCTTATGGTACATACATGTGACTGGGAGGATCTGAATGGTAGAATCATCATATTTAAACACAAAAGGGAGTATTTCCAATTAGAAAATGAATTTAGGAAACCATGGTTAAAGCAAGAAGCCATCGGTGATCCGATCGAGCTTTTTGGGAGGGTTTTGTTGGTGGTTTTGATATTTTTTTGGGGTTTGTTGGGATTTGTTCTTGTCATGGAGAGAGTGTGAATGGATTAAATTTTTTCTAATGTGTTTTCACATTATTTGTAGAAATTGATACAAAATGGTAAAGCAAGGAAAATGGGAAACTATAATTGCACTTTCGGTGCAACACCATGAAGAGAAGATCATATTTTCTAGAAAGGATTTAGTTTGGTCTAAAGTACATGGAAATAACATGGATATTGATCGGATTGTACAAATACCTTCACATGGAATTCCCAACCTTATTAGAGGAGAGGAAATGAACCTAGAAGCTCCATGTTCTTTCACCCATGTACAAAATAAATGCCAAGGCTCAAGGCGTACTGCTTCCTTGTGATAAGAACTGTAGGTATTTTAGAGATGCATTGTTTAGATGTTATTATTAACAATTATTTGCCATTTTTCATATGTATTTACCTTTCAAAATTTATTATGTAGTTATGCTTATTCATATGGACTTGAGGAAAAAATATGAGAAAAGGAAAAGAAACAAAGATCCTCATTTGTGAAAAAGAGGGGTTTCCAATTCCATTTCATTGTAAAAGTTATGGTTCAAAGCCCTGACATAGTGATAATAACATAAAACATGTATGAACATGAAGATAAATAATGATGGCCTTGTCATAGCAAACAAGAACTTTGTGACATTCTAGGTCCCTTCATCAACAAAACTTATCAAGGGGCATAATTGTTGAAGAAAGTGTAACTAGGTTCGATCTTCATAAATGTAATTTTGATCTTTGTACTTGTAAAAGAATTTTTTTATTTTTTTTCATTATCAAGAATGGATGTCTTTTCCATTCGATAGGTCAAGCACATGTTTAAGTGCTGCTAGGAAAGTCAAAGAGTCAATGTAATTATTGAAGACCCATGTGAGCATGTTACACTACGTAAACATATGTATTAGAGTCAAAGAAATATGTTTAGAATGATCCTCCAAAACAAGGACAAGTCTCCCCTTCAAGTCAGCTCAAGAAATGAATTTTTATGCACAAATGTCAAGTTGGCCTCACCAGGTGATAAAGTTGGCCTAAAAGGAGGGACATACTCCTATATATAGAATAGTACGACCTCACCATTAGATCATCAAGTGATCTCTGAAATCAACAAAGAGAAGAGGCAAGAAAGAGGTGCAAAAAAAAGAAATAAGAGTTCTTCTAGGGTGGCGAAGAAGAGAATAAAGAAATACGAATTGTGGAGGATTGTTTTAGGGCTCTTTCCTGTCACACATATGAAGAAGGAAGGATATTTTTGCGGTCATATCAGATCTAGAAGTGCATCAACTTAAAGGGGTTCGACTGGGCTAAAGAGAGGCTTCAAATAAGCCTCCATCTCTAGGGAAGTAGGTTCCATCTACAACAAAGGAAGGGAGAAGCGAAAGGAGGTCAATTACAGGCCTAGATCAGTCACACATGTGAAGAATTCACATCTACAGTAGGGTAAGAGGATCAACCTCTCATCTTGGAAATATCTCTCAAGGAAGGTCTCATTCTCTAGCCTACATGTCGAGGAGAGGGAAGATTTCTAAGCAAGGTAGAGAAGGAAAGGGAGACTCCAAAGAAGAGGTCTCGAAGGAGACCTAAGTTTTCTGCAGTTTCTGGAAAAAGAGCTACCCGATGCTGGAAGAAGTGTGAAGGAAAAAATTAAGGTGCAAATCAGAAGAAGGGAGACTGGAGGATCTATTTTTCAAGGATCTAGGGTTTGGAATTTGTCAATTGAAGAATCAATAAGAGAAATTTTCCAAGAACTCTCTAGGAGAGAGAGGTTTTTCCCTTGCAGAGAGCCAACACCTTATGTTATTGTATTTTGTTTTGGTAACTATTTGATGAAGTAAGAAAAACACACTATAATAATAATAAGAGAATATTGTGTTAATAAGATAAGTAAAAGTACTTCACAAATTGTTATCATCGATAGAAGAATCTCAATATAACCCAGATGCCCTAGATTCTTCAACATGGTTTCAAAGCTAAGATGACACATCAAGGAAGGGCATCTCAAGAGCACATAGAAGATTGAAGCATCAAGATCAAGAAGCAAGGGCACACAAAGGTTGAAGCATTAGATCTACAAGCAAGGGTTCCATATCCATCAAATACAAGGAGGACATCTCCTCTCCTAGATCCATCAAGATGGATTCCCATCCTAGGAACAAACGAAAGAAGGAAGCCTTCCATCTAAAGGCATCTACAAGAAGGGTTTACATCAAAGGCTCATCATCTTCAAAGGAATATACTCAGATCCAAGACAATCATTGAATATCTCAATATCTACACATTGAAGAAGTTTTCATCAATAAGCAAATCTCTCACAAGGCACCTTGAAGGAGGCATCTTGAATAACTCCAATATCCAAGAAGTTGAGACTTCATTCATCAAGGAAGCAACAAATATCTCCTCAACAATAACACTCTCAAGTAAGTATTTTTATGTTCTCTTTTGAAAATATAAAAATGTATTTTTGCAAGGAAAGCAAAAAATTGATTGGGACTGCTAATTTCCTTGCATGGAAAAAGAGGATTGATCTACTTCTCAAAGAAAATGAACTTCTGGACTACGTCAAAGGAAGTGTCATTATTCCTACTAAGGAACAAACTCAAGCACTATAAAATTATAATAAGGATGAAACAAGGGCTTAAAGGATTATGATAGAATCCATCAAGGACCCTCTAATTCCTTATGTTTCCAAACTTGAAACATCTAAATAAATCTATGATAAGATGGTGGAGCTATTCTCAATTAGTACAACTGGAGAAGTGATATCCTTGCATAATGAATTATATAAAATAATATATCTAAGGAAGAAGGACTATCTACCTACTTCATGAAGGTATCTGAGATGAGAGACCAACTACAAAAACTAGGAGAAGTTATGTCAGACAGAGAGATGACAACTATAGTGCTCAATGCATTACCTGAGGAATGGGGTAAATTCACATCAAGTATATATGCCAAAAAGGAAGCACCTCATTGAATGAAATTTAGTCTCTATGCAAAATTGAGGAGACTAGAATCAAAGCCAAAGATGATGTGGGATCGAAGGAGCAAGCATTTTCTTCTATGGCTAAGAGAAAAGGGAAATTTGGCAAGTTTGGTCCATAGAGAGAGGGTAAAAGAGATATGTCCAAAGTCCAATGCTTTGGCTGCCAAGAATATGGACACTATAAGAGATAATGTCCTAAATTCAAGAAGGAAAACAATAAGAGGAAATGAGAAGAAGCCCACATTACCCAAGAAGTGAAAGAAGAAGATAAGAATCAGAAGAATAAGGACTCTCCGAATCTCCACTATGATTGAGATCAGCTTCTTCACATAAGTCTTCTTTTAAATTTTTGGGTATCATAGGAACATGTAGCGGTAGGATAAAATGCATGGTTTATAAGAATGTCGTCTTCAAGAATAAAGATATTCATGTAGGAAGGAAGTAGCCATTAGATAACCTCATAAAAACATAAAGGAATGATCATGATCAAGAAGAATCATCTTGGAAGGCTACCATCATCAGCAGAAAGGAGCATTTGTAAGATGAGGACTACTAAGATCCTCAAATAGAATCTTCAATAGAAGGTTCATGATTTTCAGGAAAGGTAGATGTCTCGATAGGAATTTCACTTATGGGGATTCAAGAAAGGATGATATGTAGGCAAGGAAAGATGTAGCAAAGCAAAGAGGATTGAGGTAATCTCAATCTAGGAAGTTGTCAAAGGAAGCTAAGATGTTCAAGGAAAAATCTAACATAAGGTATGTATGCATCTACATTTTCAATTAAGTCATGTCATCATCTATGTTAATGAACATGGGGAATTGCTCTGGAAGCATGATCAAGAAGAAAAGGATAGATCTATTTCATTTAAAATGTGCATGAATGCGTGGTTCACACACTGATAAAAGTCAACATGAGAAATGTCCTTGTCTGGAGTATGAGGTGATTAACAAGAGAACCTATAAAGAATCATGTGGGAAAAGAGATCAGGAATAAAAGGACGCCATGAACACTAGGAATCAACATCCGACAGAATTTTTGAAGGCATCTCCAAAAAGAAGGCTCAAGAATTCTGACAAAGTAAGAAAAAGATCAAGGGACCCTTGACACCTGGAAAAGGCCTTGGATATGTAAAAAATGTAGGATGATGATGATTCAATCCAACAAGATGTCATGGTGAAGATCCATCTCGAAAGGTATTGTTTGACTTATCGTTATATTTTGTTTTTTCTTGAGTAATATCTTGATGGAGTCATGCAGGGCTATTGGAACAAAAGTTGTAGGTGTAAGTACAACTAGCATTCATGTGGAGGATGGAAATTCTAGAAATAAGCATGATGAGAAATAAGTAGCTATATGACAGAGGTTCTAGATATGTATCAAGAAGGACACTTTCCATGAAGAAATAAATGACATGGCTAACTAAGAAGGAAAGTGATCGATGGATAATTCCCTAGAAGGAAGAAGCTCGGCTGAATTTCATGACATCAAGGAAAGAAATTGATCAAGCAACTGAAGTACCCACAAAGAAAAAGTTTCTGATGAAAAGAAGAGTCCCCAGTTGAGAGGGAGCTCTAAAAAGTCCCTAATTAAGAGGAAGCTTGGGCAAGTTCCTGGTCAGAAGGAACTTGAGTACATTCTTTCACAGGAATGGGAATATCTTCCCTAGTTGAGAGGGAGAGATAGACACAACATTCTTGTATTCACTTGGGAAGAAAGAATGGAAGGATTGGGAAATCATTTGGAATATGATGCTCTTTGTGGGTGTAGGGCATCCAAGATAAGAGTAGGCAAGAGGACTGATATTCTTTGAGGGATGGGAACCCAAGGTAAGACTAGTCCTAGAAGGTCATACTCAGTGAACACCCGGGTGGGTATGTACCTTGAGAGACAATGATGAAGGTGTCTATAGTTATTGATGTTTCCAACATTGTGCTCTGATCTATCAGTTAAGGCCTTGTTGTGGAAACAATGTTGGCTACTATGATACTATAACAGATGAATTGCTAATCCAAATTCTCTTATGTGAATTCTTCAGATTGAAAATGTCCAAACACCTTGTCATGATTTATGAATACCTCCCTAGTTAAGAGGGAGTGTTGAAGAAAGTGTAACTAGGTTCAGTCTTCATAAATGTAATTTTGATCTTTGTACTTGTTAAATAAAAGAATTATTATTTTTATCATTATCAAGAATGGATTTCTTTTCCATTAGCACATGTGTAAGTGCTCATGTTTAAGAACATCTAGGAAAGTCAAAGAGTCAATGTAATTATTAAAGACCCATGTGGGCATGTTACACTATATAAACATATGTATTAGAGTCAAAGAAATATGTTTAGAATGATCCTCCAAATAAAAGACAAGTATCTTCTTCAAGTCGACTCAAGAAATGATGTTTTTATGTACAAATGTTAGGTCGGCCTTAGCAGGTGATCAAGTCAACCTAAAATGAGGGGGAGACTCCTATATATAGAGTAGTATGACCTCACCATTAGATCATCAAGTGATCTCTGAAATCAACGAAGAGAAGAGGCAAGAAAGATGTGTGGAAAAGAGAAATAAGGGTGCTTCTAGGGCAGTGAAGAAGAGAAGAAAGAAATCTGAATTGTGGAGGACTATTTAGGGCTCTTTCTGTCACACATGCGAAGAAGGAAGGACATTTTTGTGGTCATATCAAATCTAGAAGTGTAGCAACTTCAAGGGGTTTAATTGGGCTAAAGAGAGGCTCCAAATAGGCCTCTATATCCAGTGAAGTAGGTGCCATGTAAAGCGAAGGAAGGGAGAAGAAAAAGTAGGTCAATTACAAGCCTACATCAGCCACACATGCGAAGAATTCACATCTACAATAGGATAAGAGGATCAACCTCTCATCTTGGAAATATCTCTCAAGGAAGGTCTCATTCTCTAGCCTAAGTATCAAGGAAAGGGAATATTGCTAAGCAAGGTAGAGAAGGAAATGGAGACTCCAAATAAGAGGTCTCGAAGGAGACATAGGGTTTCTGCAGTTGCCATAAAAAGAGCTACCAACTTCTGGAAGAAGTTCAAAGGAAGAAATCAAGGTGCAAAGCAGAAGAATAAATATTATGTCTTATGCTTGGAGGATCTACTTGTCAAGGGTATAGGGTTTGGCATTTGTCAATTGAAGCATCAATAAGAGAAATTTTCCAAGAAGGGTTTTCCTCTCTAGGAGAGAGATGTTTTTCCCTTGCAAAGATCCAACACTTGCGTTCTTGTCTTTTTTGTTTTTGGTTTGGTAACTTCTTGATGAAGTAAGAAGAACACACACTAATAAAAATAAGAGAAGATTGTGTTAATAAGACAAGTAAAAGTACTTCACAAATTGTTATCATCGATAGAAGAATCTCACTATAACCTAGATGCCCTAGATTCTTCAACAATAATTTCGGATGTAGAGAGTTGTTTTTTCTTGGAAGTCTCAATTGACTCAATTTGTAAAATGCACGTAAAAAAACATGTTGAGATGGATGCCACAACTCGAGATATGGATTTATTTTTGTGTAGGAAAGATGTTGTTAACATCTATAGTTGTCTAAAGAAAGGAAACTATCATTTGCATAAGAAGGATGAAATGAGTGTGAACCTTTGGTATAAGGAACACCAAAATTATTTTTTCTTTTATCAAAAGCCCAATGGTAGAGAAATCCATTTTATAGTTGGAATTCAAATGAAATGGATGTTGGAGACCATGTTCAAACTATCCAATAATATCTTAATAGCCATGGATTCAACATTAAACACAAATAAATATGGTGTACGTGTATTAAGATTGATTGTTCTAGTGCAATAATTTGATTTTCATTGATTTATCATGATTAATGACCTAAAGTTGAATTCATATGTTTTTTGAATGTGACAGTATCAGTTGTACACACTCATGGTGTTTGGTGAACAATAAAGTGGGGTGCCAATTGCATGGGTGATGGCATCATGTAACACATCACATAATACATGATAGACAAATATTATTATATTTACTAGATAAAAATAATTCTAGAGAGACAACACATAACTAGCATGTTGGTTGGACAGTTGTGTCTGCTGACAAGGAGTTACAACAATAGTGGGAACGAGTGTCAACAATGATGAGCCTGTGAATGTCAGCAACAACACACTGATCAGTCTGAATTTGAGTGATGGGTAGAAGGGGGAAATCAGTGAAGAAAGTTGATACTATAATCACTATGTCTTGGTTCACCAACATGAACATACCCTGCATTTTCCTGAATTTCATTCCAATATGCAAGTTATTTTTTCTTGATCAACTTATATGACCATTTCTATTTCCCTATTGACAACCATATAATTGGAAAATGAAAATTAAGGTCAATCTATTTATTTCCACATTCTTCCATTCAAGAAATATATTTATGAACCCTTGTTAAGGCTATATTTAAGTTGTTTGTGTTAAAGGGCTCTATTTCTCGAGTTTTTGTTCCTACATTATCCCATCTTGATTTGCATCCTTCTTGTGTTGTATTCTAGAAAGTTTCAATCTGCTCTCTATAATATGCAATGGCATGTTTCCTCTTCCTGGCCATAAACTCTACATGCTCTAAGGAATTAACCGAGTATTGGTGTTTTTGTTTCACTAGCAAAGGGATTTGAAATTATCCTCTAGCCCAAATATTTCTCTTGAAATGATTTTGATTCATTTCAAAAGTTGAAAGTTCTGACTTGATTTCTTAAGATACAAAAGCTCTCAACTGGACATTCCCTACATAAGGGTTGGGATTCTATACTTTGTCATGAAACAACAAAATATTATGTTGGTATAGTTCACAATGCAAGTCCTTTTCTTCATTCATACATGGGTTATATGATTCTAAAAATGTAATTTGTGAAGCAATATTGAAAGGCTTACTGGTCATGATAGCCTTCCTTTGAAACATCAGAATTATTTCTCGCAAGTACATGTTGTAATTGATTGGAGACCTACAACTAAGTCCAGATTCCATTAACAGTATGAGCTATATCTTTTCAACCTCCAACCTAGTCACCTTCTTTTCCAGCTCAAACATCATCTTTTCTCCTTCTTTGAAATGATTTCTCTCTTGTTTCCAACGAATTCTATGAGTCTTAAATATTTTGTTCATATCTCCCTATGGTCACGAATTATATTTTAGTGCTCTTACAAGGGTATTATTTCTTCCTCAAATAAGGTGATCAACTGGACTGATTTATACACTTTTTCTTTTATCAAAGGATATGCTATCTGCACTTAAACAACCTTTTCCTCTACCATCCTTCCTTCTTTACAAGAAAAACTATGGGCTATTTTTGGTTCCTCATCCTCTGTTTGCATGGAGGTGCCTTGGGTTAGTTTTTTTCATTCTTCCTTATATGAGGCTATCAACTAGGCATATTTATCCTCCTTTTCCTTTATCAAAGGATCTTGTATCTACACCCAAACAACCTTTTCCTCTACTATCCTTCCTTCTGTACAAGTAGAACTGTGGGCTATGTTTGGTTCCTCGTCCTATATTCACACAACAGTGTCTTGGGTTAGTTTCTTGCCTTCTTCCTCATACAAGGCTATCAACTAGGCCAATTTATCCTATTTTTCCTGTATCAAAGGATCTCGTATCTCCACCTGAACAACCTTTTCCTCTACCATCCTTCTTTTTGTACAAGTGAAACTATGGGCTATCTTGGTTCATCATCCTCTATTTGTACAACAGTGCCTTGGGTTTGTTGTTTTCCAAGGGGTATAATTTATTTGACCCCGGAAGAAGGTATATTTATGAAACCCATGGTTAGGGAGTCTGTTCTGGGCCAAGCAATATATTTTTTCACAAGATTATTTTTTTTAGAGCTTATTTGTTATGGTTTTAATTGTGTATTGAAGTTCTCTGTTTTTCATCTAAAGAAACATATTATTCCTTAACAACTAAATATAGAAAGGAAGAAACGAAGGGGTACTTACTATTTTAAAGTGCTTGTTTTCCTTCCTTAATTCTGGTGTAGTTTCTTCAACCTCTAGAAGATCCTCCTTGTCCTTATACAACTACTGAATTGTGGTGAACCCCTCTCTAAAAATTGCCATGCTGGTTTTTGTGTGTTTGCAAAGTAGCTAATTTATGTTTCGATCTATACATCCTCTACATGCCCATCATGGGTTTCCTTCATTACCTATGTTGATTCTTATGTAGAAGCAGGGGCAACCTCATTTATTGGTTATTGTGTGTCAGCAAGGCGACCAAATCCTATTTCCATTTATACATCCAGTACAATGTGCTCATCATGGGTTTCCTCCATTACCTTTGTTGGTTATTGTCTAGTAGCAAGGAAGCCCTCCTCTGTTGTTATTATGTAACAATAGGGAGGGTTTCAAGAATTGCAAAAACATGGGGCATCTTTGTCTTCTTCTTATTGGCTATTGGAACCATTACAAGGCACTTCCTTATTCCTCTCAATCTTCTGGTGGCATATTTACTTCCCAATATTTCTACATCATCATCAACTTGGCCATCTACTTTTTGTGGGGAATTAGCAGCAAAATCCATAGGAACCCTCGTAATTCGAACACTAGGTAGCTTGGTTGCTAGAGGAGTTTCCATAATGTAATAGTCTATGGGAATTCCTCCATCGACGAGGTCACGGGATGGAATTGCAACTTCTATTGGATCCTTTGGCAGAGTAACAACATTTGCAAGCAATGTGTTAGGTCCCTATAATACTAGTGATTCCCCCATTACTATTCTCATTGAAGCCCTTATTGTTATTATTGTGCCCCTATTGTCCCCATATTGTTATTAGTGTGCCCTATAGAAGCCCACTATTGTTATTGTTGTGCCCTTTTATTATTATTGTTATGTCGACTTTGATTATATTGTGATCCCTTAGACTCCTATATATAGAAAGAAGGTTTAGACATTTGTATCATCGAAAAATTGTTCATTTGTGTAATGTAAAGGAGGTTTCCCACTTGAAAAGGCTATGTTTGAAAAAAAAAATCTCCACTTTTGTGCCCAAAAAGTGCTCTGATACCACTTGTTGTAGCTCTGATACCACTTGTTGTATATCTATACCGGAAATATTATAGATCTGATATGAAAATATAAGATAATGCAAATAGACCCAGAAATAAGATAGTATGAATCTTTATTAATCAAACCCTTATGGTAGGGAAACACCATACATTCACTCCTTAAGGAAGGAGAACACTCCATAAGCCATATGCTTGGTCATACAAGACTATTTCTCTTCATATCTCTCCATGTGGAGTCTCTAGCCTCTATATAGGCCTCATACATACAATACCATGCATCATTACCATGGTTTCCTCATAACATCAACTAATACCATGGGCCCCTTACATTATTATTAACTACTTGTGGTCCCTTACATGACATGGGTTAACCACCTTATTTATTACTATGGTCCATCCCATTATTACATTATTACCTTGGGTACCTCCCTCGGTACCCCATATTAGCCCCCCTAGGTATATAACATTCCACCCCCCTTAGCATGTTTCGTCCCTGAAACATGGGAAGAACACAAATGATAAGATCTACTCAAAAGAGTAGTCCACTGGTACCATGCATGTGCATCTAGCTATCCAAGAGAAAGGTGAACCCTCAATCTTGCTGGTGCCTCGCTCGCTTGATATGGAAGTTGACCATGGCCGTTCTTCTGTGTTGATGTGTAGTAGGTGGATCTTCACTCCTTGCTATCCATCATACGGGGGTTGTTGTCCTTGTGGCTAATAGGTTGCCATCTTGTTGGTTGTTTTCTTGCGGGGTGATGTGGGTGATGATATGTTGAAGTTTTAACCCACGGTGTCTTTTTTTTTAATTCACCCTGCTGAGGTGCCTGTTGTGGTGTCTTCTTTTCCAATATGACTTCAACCACTGAGTCCTCCTCTGATGTATCATCACGTGTAACCTTTTCTGCTTCAGCCTCTCTTTGTGTTTGATTGTCGACCATCAACTGCTCATCATCTGATATGTCCGACCCTGGAACATCTTCTGCTTCAGCCTCCTTGGACTCTATCTGTTTATTAATGGAAATGTCCTGTAATGTAGTTTTCTTCTTTTTATACCAGAGCTTCAGAAATTTCTTCTGTACATTAATATTGATAGTACCCACGGATTCCATCCAAGGATATCCCAAAACAACATCCATAGTATCCATCTCTGAAGCATAAAAATCACCATGCAACATATATTTATCCATAGACATCTTCAAATCCTTGTACACTTGAACATCATTATCATCCACTCGTGTGTTTTCAATTTATTTTGCTGAAATTTGCATTTTTTTTGCCAAGTTGACATTTATGAGATTTTGCTTGCAACTCGGATTTATAGACACAATGATTTTCTCCTTCTGAATCAATCCATGAACCTGTAATAAGGAGATACCAGCAGAAAATAACCTTTTAGGTTCCTTGGTTTCCTTTTTTCCTGTAAAAATAAAGTCTTTGCTAGGCTGTGTGTCTGTCTGTGTGAGCTTATCCACAAAAATTTTACGGTCAAATTGGTCCATAAGAGCTTTTTTGAAGGCGTCCCAAGTCAAGAACCTTCCATAGCCACGTTCATTCCCTAGGTACCATTGCCGTATTTCATAGTCCAAGTAATTGCTCCCGATCTTAAGCTGATTGTAATCATCATAGACGTGATCCAATTCGAAATATTTCTTCATTGTTGCTAGCCATTTGGCTGGATGAGAGCCATCAAATCTATACAAGGCCTTCAATTTCTCATCTAGGTACGTCATCACAAAAAAAATTGGCGAAATTTTGAAATTGTCACAGTTTCGTCAATATTGCTCAGAATCCTTATTATGACCTGTTTTTATAAATGGAACCATCATTCTGCATCTGCCCATGTGATAGAAATCCTAATCCAGGCAGTATAATTCCAGATCTGCGCTGCTACTCTCCCGCCGTCACCCAAAATTTCTGAAAAAAGAGCTGATTTTAAATCAGCGATATCTCCCTCATCCGGACTCCGATTCGACTGATTTTTTTTTTGAAATTGGGTGTTTTTTCACAAAGATTCCAGATCTGCAATTAGATCTTATAGATCTTGCACTAGAACGTCTAGATCTGTGCCGCAAACTCGCTACCCTGAAAATTATCTGCAACCCCACTGATTTTTAAATCAGTGATATCTCCTTCATCCGGACTCCGATTTGATCGATTTTTTTTTTGAAATCGGCTATTTTTTCACAAAGAATACAGTTCTGTAATCAGATTTTGCAGATCTTGAACCAAATTGTACAGATCTGATCTGCAAACTCGCTGCCCTTGAAACCCTGCAAAAAGTAAAAAATAATTCTCCACTTTTGTGCCCAAGAAAGTGCTCTGATACCACTTGTTGTAGATCTAACCCGGAAATATTATAGATCTGATATGAAAATATAAGACAATGCAAATAAACCCAGAAATAATATGAAATGATTCTTTATTGATCAAACGCTTAAGGTAGGGCAACACCATTCATTCACTCCTTAAGGAAGGAGAATACTCCACAAGCCATATGCTTGTTCATACAAGAACACTTCTCTTCATATCCCTCCATGTGGAGTTTCTAGCCTCTATATAGGCCTCATACATACAATACCATGCATCATTACCATGGTTTCCTCATACCATCAACTAATACCATGGGCCCCTTACATTATTATTAACTACTTGTGGTCCCTTACATGACATGGGTTAACCACCTTATTTATTACTATGCCCATCCCATTATTACATTATTACCTTGGGTACCTCCCTCGGTACCCCATATTACCCCCCCTAGGTATATAACAATCATCATACCTTGCTCTTTACATTGATGGCTGGAATGGATGATTTCCTGCACCAGTACCACGTTGTCTAGTATATGGATGCCTTTGACAAACCCACCTAGGTTGGGAGAGATGAGTTTTTTTGGAAACGACTTTATTCTATTTGCAAGTAACTTGGTGACTATTTTGCGGGACGCATTGCATAGAGAGATTAGCCTGAAGCAGTCGAATGTCACCAAGTTCAATTCTTTTGATATTAGTGTTAGGAAAGTGAAGTTTGTGTTTCCTCCCACTTTGGCTTTTTGGAGGAAGCATTTGATCATTTTGTGCAAATCGGCCTTGACGATGTCCCAACAGATTCTATAAAAATGGATGGAGAACTCATCAGGTCTTGGAGCTTTGTCTGGTTCCATCATCCAAATGACATTATTGATTTCTTCTTTAGTGAAGGGTTTTAGGAGTATTGATTTATCCTCCTCATTAACCAATCTTGGAATGTGCTTGAGGAAGTCTTGTGCTTCCTCGCCATCATACGCACCTTCTTCTTTGTATAGTTGCTGGAAGTGAGAGGTTGCGGCCTCTTTTATCGGAGTTGTGCCTTTGAGAACAACCCCATCTGGTGAGGTGATTTCAGCAATGTGGTTTCTAGAAAGTCAAGTTCGAATTTGCTTGTGAAAGAAGGCTGAATTTTTGTCTCCAGACACAATCCAAAGATTGCAAGATTTGAGCCTCAAGGATTCTTCCTCCTCTCTGAATGATCAGAAAGCGCTGATTTGGTGTTCTTGCTCAATCTAAATTTTTGAGCAGGTAATGTCTTGTAGCTCCATGCCCATTTGGAAATCATGCAACTGTTGTATATTCTGTTTTCTATGACTAGTGGGGGATTCCGTGGAATTTATTATCCATTCTTTCAAGGCTATGTTGATGGCCTTTAGCCTTTGCTCCCAGACATATCTGGGTGATCCAAGAACTTGGATGGAACAGACCTTCTTAACTGTGTCCATAAACCCTTCTCTGTCTGCCCAGAGAGGGCTAAACTGGAATGGGATTAGCCCCTAATTTTCCTCTTCTTCCAGTGAAAGAAGAATGGGTTTATGATATGAAGTCAACTTTGGCAGAATTTTTGTGGATATGATCTTATTTTTGGAGAGGAAGGTGCTCTGAAGTAGGAATCTGTCCAACTGGGCTGAAATGTGCTCTGCCCCAACAATGTTATTGTCCAAGCGTAAAGCCCTATTTTTGGTTTAAAGTCCAGTAAATCCCATTGTTGAATCAGGTCTTCCATAATGGGAGGAAGTGATCCCTGTTGTTGATTCCTCCTCTTTTTTCCTTTGGGTCAAGGATTATATTAAAGTCTCCTTCTAGAATTATATTCTTGAGGGAGTAAGCTTCAAGGAAGTTGGACAGGGTTTGCCAGCAGACTTTCTTTTCTGCAAAGAGGACATGTATGTAAAAATTAAAGAGATAAAATGTAATCTTACTAGGAAGGTGCTAGAGTTTGATGTAAATCTAGTGCTGCGTCTAAAAGGAACTCTCAAGTTGAAACTTGTCTTCCTCCCAAAGAGTGGCAAGCCCACCGCATGTACCCCTTGCACTTACTGCTTTTCCAGCTTTTGTTTTCCATTTTACTTTGCTGAGTTCTAGAAGGGCTTCCCCTTCTATTTTAGTCTCTTGGAGCATGAGGGTCTCAAGAAATTTTGATTTCAATAGGATCTTGACTGCTTCATCTTTTGAGGGATTCCCGAGTCCTTTGCAATTCCAAGAGACTAATCGCATTATTTACTAGCAGAGAGTGGGGCAGTACCTCCCTTGGGAGGCCTGGTTCTAGTATTTTTGTCGATGGACATCTCAATTGTGGGTTGGCTACCTTGCATTTTTTGTCTCTCCACCTCTTCTTCTCGCGCCTCTCTATGAGATTTCCTCCCCACTCTTTTTGAGGGCCTCTCATTTATCTCATCTTCCGAGGATCCCTAAATATCTGGAGTCTTCTTCCTTGTCATATCTGCATAGGCTGGGGAGCTAGAGACACCTTTTGGAGTTCTGTTCTGGGGAGGGCCTGTTTCCTCCTGCCTTTTCTCTTCTTCCATGGTGATGGCCTACTATTCAGCCTTCTTATTTGCTAGGCTTGGGAATTTTTCTGGTGTGTTGAGAATTTCAAAAGGATTTGTGGGTATGTCTGCTCTTGGAGGGACTGAGCTCCCCTTCGCTTGGCCTATGGGATGAGCACCACTCCCTATGAGTACTCCTTTCCCTTTGGATCTGTTATTCTGCTTAGCTATTCCTGGTTTCTAGACCTGGCTCCATTGATCTCCTTTTGCATTCTCGGCCCCCTCCTCTGATTTATTTTTACAGTGCTTGGCAAAGTGCCCATAGCCATGGAAATGTCAGCATTTAAATGGGAGTTGCTCATAATCTCACACTTGGATATGGGTCCAGTCAGCCACCATGAGTTTTATAGATTCAGGGAGGCCTTCCTCTAGGTCTACTTCTACACAAATTGTTGCACAGGAGTACTGGTCCCTCCTTTCTACTCGATCAATGTATTTTCCAATTTTATTGCCTATGGTTTCTAAGGATTTAGGGTTCTAGCAATGCAGAGGTAAATGAGGCAAGCGCACCTAGACTAGGACAACTGAGGGCACATCCTGTGTTGTTGTCCATTGGTTCATATACAAGCCTTGAGGCACCATGAGATACGGGCCATTTCTGAATATGAGATTCATGTCTTCTATTGCTTCAAATACGAATACAAAGAAGCCTTTTCTGACGAAGTGACTTTTGATTCCTTCCTTGACAAGAGATCGCTAGTTCCTTTGCACCCAGGCATCTACAACTTTAGGCGAGGGCTATATTCCAGTGAATTGTCCAATAAGCCCTCTTTCTGCTAGATTCAACGCCACTTTACAGGGTTCTTCAGTCGGCAGAGCAACTGTGGGGATAGAATCCATTCTCTTGACAAACTTCTGTTGGTTTTCGGTTGCTGACTATTTGTTGCATGCCGCTACCAGTTCCCGTAACTCAGTAAGGTCAGGTGGTAGGGGAGGATCCAGATCGCGGCCCCCTCCTGGGGGCATGGCGTTGGAGTTGCATGCAGTCTCTTGCTATGGTTGTGTCGACTCCTCTCCTGCGCGCAAAGCTGTCGACTTGCTATCTGATTACCTGTGTTTTTCGACACAACTTTTCTATAAGTTTTATCAGGGTACTTTATTTTGGTTTCCTATATTACATTTTGAGAATATTAATATTGTTAGGCTTATACATATATAAACAATTAAAAATTTTATAGTGCCTGAATGTAAGTTCAATATATGTAAATTGAGATATTTGTCGCATCTAAAATGACTTGTTGAGTTTTGATTATATTTTTTGTACATTAGAGGCTTGCTAACACCTTGCTCTACTATGTCTTGGTGAAATTGGTATATGGATAAATCTTAGCCAACATGCAAATATAGGAGGAATTGTGATTGAGCCTTTCCAATCTCGTTTTGGAAAAATAAAGTCAATTACTTCTATTGCACTTGGAAACATAGCCATTGGAAACCTCTCTAAATGTATTCCATTTATTTTAAATCAAATTGGCAACCAAGAAAAAGAAGAAGTACCTTTTGTTACATTCCTTGAAGTAGGAATTTCATATCATATTTAGTTTCTATGCATAAATGACTAATTTTGTGCTTGATGGAAATTCATAGCTACATTCATCCTATGATAGGTTATGGCTGGAAAAACTACAGATGAAGTTGCACAAGTTGACTTGCAGGATGAAAATGTTGACAAAATATTAGGATTACTATTTGATCATTGTGAGAGTGAGGAAGAGGGGGTATGCATGTTGTTGTAAAATGTCTTGGGAAGATTGCTTTTATTGAGCCTAAGAAACTTGTCTCGGAACTAAAGGTATTTGTTATTCAAAGTGGAAAATGTATGCTTATTTTATATAGCTTTATTCCAGATATTTATGTTTAAGTTAAAATTTATTTCATTTCCAGGGGAGAACTTTTAACCCAGATACTTTTACAATGGAAACCATGGTTATTTTTATGAAGTATACTTTTGTAAAGTGCCTTGAAAGAATTGATCATGTTATCCAACTTGTCATATCATCATTCTTGATCCTCATTAAAGATGAAGTTAGAGTAAGGCAAATATAATTGTTAGCTTGCTTGGTTACTGATTGTTAATATTAAGCCTTGTTTTGAAATTTTTTCTTTTTGGATGATTTGTATTTCAGAATTAGATTAGAATATAATAAGTTTGTTCTTCTATATATATGCTTGAAAATTTAGAATTTATATTTGATACTCTTGTTGTAGATAATATATTATGTCTCCTTTCCCATAATAAGACTATTTGGTCTCATGGATGTTTCATAAAAAATCTATACTTTCTCTCGCTAAATTACATATTAAATATACATGGATATAGCAAGAAACATGTTTTGATAATATTGTAGATTATGGATGTCAATGTTGACATCTATACTAAAATTGATTTATTTGTTGAATCTATCTTCCATGGATACATCCTCAAGGTTATAGGATTTGACCATTACTTCCATTAATGGTTTAGGATAATGGGGATACATTAGGGATTTCCACAAAGGTTTCTACAAGGGGGGTTTTAAATTTTCACTAAAAGGCTTGACTTTTAAAAAATGTCCCCAAAAGTCACTTTTCAATGAGGGTTCTAAACCGCCCCCAACAAGACACTTTCGGGGGTGGTTCATATCTCTTAAAAAATCGTCCCTAAAACTTTTGAGTTTTAGAGGTGATGCTTTTGGGGAGGGGGCGTATAGAAAACCTCCCCTAATGCCAAAACCACCTCCAATTCCCAATTTTGGACGCAAATAACGACCCTCCTAAAATCCCTCGCATATTGTTATTTTTTCTTTTAATAGCTATAGTTTTGTAGGACATCTGTTGAACCCATATTCGTCAAATATACGACGAACTTTCATCTCACCATTGAAAGAAAGTGTAGCGGGTATAGAAAGTTCATTGAATGATATATGCCATTGTAGGTCAACTGAAGCTAGCTTTCATTGGCCTTACAATTCTAGAAAAATATCCTTCCATCAATATTGTGACAATATGGAATGATGATTATTGGTAACATAACTCCAACAAGCACTTGTGTCAGGAAACACATTTTGTCTTTGATGACTTATCTATAACTATAGTTGGAATTCCAACATTATTAACCATAGAGGAAGAAGAAGTAAGGATTTTACAAAAGGTAAAAGATGTTGGATTTAAAAATCCGTGATTTTTTTTCACTAATATAGATGCATTGATTTTAGTGTAGATGTTGGTTCCTGATCCTATTTGATTGATTGCATTGGATGCATTAATTTCAATGTAGTTGTTGATTCATAGTCCTATTGATTGCTTGCAGTGGACTCCATTCATTTCGCTATAGATGAAAATTTCTAATCCTATTTGATTGCTTGCACTAAAATCATTGGTTTGAGTCTAGATGATGATTTCTAGTCCTATTTGAGTGTTTGCACTAGATGCATTGATTTCAGTCTAGATGTTGATTTTTTATTTGATGTAACTAGATGTATGATGTACATTAATTTAAAAGTAATTAGATTAATAGTCTACATTGATTTCATTGTAAGCACAGAAAAATTATTTTCGATGTGCATTGTTTCCTATGTTACAGTAATTTAACCATAAATAAAATATTTGAATTTTCATCTTATAAAATGTTCACTTACCTGAAATGTTTGCATCTTCAAATTGTAAACTATTTGTAATTGACTGCATTCTTATTATTCTCACTTTCCATCATTCAACATTGATAGTCACTTTGCATTCAAATGGGGTAATAGAAAATAACTACCATGAAAAATTACTTGGGGTTTAACACTCCATAAATCACAATGATTGAGTTTGGAGAAAGCTACTATTAAAATTGGAGAGCAAGAGAGACAATGTATGTCGTTTATTACAATAGCTCGAGTTAAAGATTTGAATGGTCTACAATTTTATCACACTTTTCATATGATTGATATGAAAAGATGACAAAATTAACAGGTGTGACAATAAGAATAGTAAAATAAAATAGTTTGATATTGATCATAATCAAGACTATTTGTAATTGAATGCATTATTATTATTGACATTTTCTATCATTCAACACTCTTACATTGTCACTTTGTATTCAAAAATTTTATTTCATAATTTTTCATCCCTCGAGTTATTAAGATAATCTATCATCTTAAAAAATTGAGGTAAGTGAGCAAATTTAAAATTAAAATGACTAGAATAATCTTTGACACATTTACCATATTTAAAATGATCAAAATAATTAGATGTTCAATTAATTGTGTGACCATGCATGACCGAAACTAGCCTAGATCCATCTTAACCCCAAATCTATCAAGCACCGAGAGGGATCAAATCTCTCGAGGTGCAAACCTTTCCCCAAGTTTTGCACTCAAAAAAGGTTTGCACCTTGGGAGATTTGATCCCTCTAAACACTTGATAAATTTGGCATTATGATCAATCTACTCTACTTAAAATGAAAAACACTTTCTTTTTAATAATTTTAAAATAAGATTGGAGATTTTCAATAATTTTAATATTATGTCAAATTTAACCTTTCTTTTATATAAAGAAAGATTACACTTAAAAGATTTGCATGTTAACTCATTTATATTTTAACATACTACATTATTTTACCATGTACCCTTGCACCATTAAAATTAATTACCAGTGTCAAAATAATTTAAAATAGATGGATGAGTGTTGTTTCTATACCTTTCAAAGGAAGATCATATTCTAATCTTTTTAAAGTCAATTTGAGTTTACTTTTAATATATTTTTAAAAGATTATAAAGTTTATTAAAATATTATAAAATTATGTACTTAATTTAATATTTTAATAATTATATGTGTGTGTGTGTCAAGTGGGTATAGCTCAGGTAGTAGGGAGGAGTCGCTATTATCCTCCTCGTTCAAATCTTTGTCCCACCGAGATTGACATGCTTGTTGTTGGTAATGTTGGCATTGATGTCAAATGGTCATGTTAAGGAAACTTGATGTCACTGATCTAATTGATTGATGTTGATTAATTTATGTTGAATGTCATTGTTGCAAGATTGCTTGGAATGTAAAGGTTGAAAGTGATGTGAACTGTAAAGGCTATGATAATTAGTGTGAAGGCTCAACATTGTTGATTGGTTATGCAAAGGGCATGATAATTAATTTGAAGGTTGAACATTGTTGATTGGTTGTCATTGATGAAAAATGAGACATGATATATTCAAACACAAGTTGGAAAATATATGTTGTATGCTTTCATTAAACAAGAAAATTGTATGGTACAAGGTTGGAAAATGTAGCCAATACAAATAGATTTGTCTTTTGTAATCATTATTGTTGAGCTATATTATTTCAACCCTATTTTATGTTACAAATTCATGTTTTCATATTTGAAAATGAAGATATGGGTAGTGAACAATTTTAGAAGATCAAGAGACAATGCCTTATTTCATATTCATGCAGAGAATACAAACAACCAATAAGCCATGCTTATAAAATATACATTGTTGAATGGAATAAATAGCTTTTTGGAGTTAAGCAGTTTGTATGAGAAAGTTCATCGGCAACAGCAAAAGAGGAACATAATTGAAGAAGAGAAGCGGAGAAGATGTGCAGCAGTCTTGAGAGGAGAAATTAATATCAGGTAACTAGAACACTTGACTTCCTATTGTGATTGGGAGATTTCAGTCTCATTTCAATTTGTAGCTTGTTAAAGAACAGGTTGTAGCCTATTGAGGTAGGAGCCTCCTGTGGGTTGTAGCCTATAGAAAATTTGTGGGAGTTGGAGCTTCCTTTGAGGTAGGAGACTCTTGTAGGTTGGCGCCAACAAAAATATGATGTAACAGGAAAGTAGGAGCTTTCCTTCACATCACTTTCAACCAAAAATTTGTTGTTTTCTCCCTTATGGTTTCCACTTATATCAGATGTCTTCATGTGTTTTTTCTTGAATATTGTGTGAATTATCTTGAATTCTAAATAAGTACATCTGCAAATATGTCTGTTTGGTAACTACAAAAGAAAACCATTAATAATTGAGTATATACATAAATCATTAGATGCATAAGGATAAATCTAAATTGAGCAAAAATTGAAGAATAAAATTACTAATTCACCCCTCCCCCCCCTCTCATTAATTTCCAAACATAAATATCAATTGGTATCAGAGCCAAGTTCCTTCAGTATCAGTATAACAGCTAGAAGGAGGTCCTAAGTCAGTGGAATGGCTAGTCAAGAAGGATGCTCAATAAATAAGGCCCCATGTTTACTAGTACAAATGATTCCTTCTGGAAAGAGAGAATGAAGACATATTTAATGTCTCTTGGAGTAGAAGCATGGGTTGTTGTGATGGTAGGGTATGAAGAACCAAGGAAACGACTAGTGAAAAAGATGCCAAACTAGATTTTATAGCTAATGAAAAAGCTATGAATGCACTTATGAGTGAATTATGTGAGTCTCAATTCATTAAAGTAATGCATTTTCAGACAGCTAAAGATGCAGGGTTTAAATTATAAAATATTCATGAAGGAGATAAAAATATAAAGATTTCCAAATTAAAAGTATATAGAACACAGTTTGAGACTTTAAAAATGAATGAAGATGAAGATATTTCTAAGTTATTTTTAGGAGTTGATGAAGTTGTAAATGTCATGATGGGTCTAGGAGAAACAATCAAAGAAAGTGTAATTGTTCAAAAAATATTGAGTTCATTATATTTTAAGTTTAATCCCAAGGTTTTAGCTACAGAGGAGACAAAAAATTTTGTGACTTTGAACAGGGATCAACTACTTCGTTCCTTGACATCATATGGGATAAGAATTATAAAAGTAAATTCAATCACCAAAGATGCAACTTTCAAGACAGACAAGTCTATAGAAGAAAAGAATGTTCATGCTCAAGTTCTGATGAAGAAGAAGCAAAAATTGTCAGAAGGTTGAAGAAAGGCACATGTAAGTATAAAGGAAAAATTCCATTTAAGTGTTTTAATAGTGGAAGAGTGGGGTATTATGCCTCCAAATGTTCTTATAAGAAAGAAGATAATTAGTCTAAAGGGAAAGAAAATAACAAGTTTAATAAAATGCAAAAAGAGAAGAAAATACTTAAAAGTTGTAGCTTTTATGCTCAAGAAGATAGCAGTGTATCTGAAAGTTCTATTGAATCCTCTAGTGAAGATGAAATTATTAAATTCGCGTTGATGGCCTTGGAAGAACTTGAAAAAGACTATGAGGAAGAGGAAGGTGAGGTAGATCTCGAGGGAGAGTTGATCAGTTACCTAGATGAAATAGAAAGGCTTAAACAAAAGAACAGAAAGAAGAAAGACATCTTATTGAAATGTGTAAGAGAAGAATTGAATTCAGAAGAAATTATCAAGTTGAAAGTTGAACTTGAAGAAGCAAAGAAGGTGGAAGACATTCTGATGCAGCAAATAAAGGAGAAAGGCCAGGAGTGTGAAAGATTTGAAAATGAGGTGAGGTGGTAAGTCTGAAAAAGAGGCTAGAAAAGTCACAAAATGATTTAAAGATGAATATTCAACATATAAAAGGATTTAAAAAATTGGATATGATATTAAATGCTTAGAGGTATCCACTCATGAAGGTTGGGTTAGGCTATGAAGGAGAATCCAGTGAATCTAAGGTAGAGGACAAAAAGACAAGTACTTTTGTAAAAGTTGTCAAGGGAAACAATGATAATTCACATCAATCTAAGAACAAAAATTTGAGGAACACTCCAACATTAAATGAACAACTACAAAGAAACACTTTCGGAAAAGTATGGAAGACAAAAGGAATGGGAATTCAAACAAAAAACTATCAGAAAACATACTTCTTCAGGAGACAAGATTATCAAATGTCAAGATGGTTATATCCTCAAATGACATCCACTATCAGGTACATATTTTTTTGTATGGGTATTTTTAATGATGTAAAAAAATAGGACATAAAGCCATAAATTGTAGAGTTTATGTAAGAAGAAATGATTTGGGGAATTCTAAGAGAAATGAGGCTAATAATAGATTCACAAAAAAAAAATGAATCTAGACAAAAGTGCATTTGCTCCTCTCCTTAATACCACTGAATGTTTCCACTGTCATAAATTTGGGTAGAATGTTGGAAATAATACTAAGAGGGGGGGTGAATCAGTATTATCACATCAACAAAACTTTTTCATTTCCATATTCAGATTCATATATGCTACTTCCACAGCTTCTTATGATTCAGTTAGTTGATCCTTAATGAGTGCATTAGAACATTATCAACCATATTAATAATAAACACGTGCAGTAAAATAGAACAGATCATCACACATAAGCCACACACGTGAACACCATGATATAAGGTGGAAACCCAATGTGGGAGAAAACCACCTGTTGCAAGTCATCTCAATCTTCTTCTTAATAAGAAAATTCTTTTACAATATTTCTGTACTGGAAGGGAGCTACAACCCCCATAGTTCTTGTACTAGCTAAGATACTAGTACGTAGGCGCCGGCCTACAATCTTCTCTCCTTCAGGTACCACGTTTCATACATTTTCAGACTGGATATTCCTGAAGCACAACACATAATCTGAAAGGCCACGTTTCATCCAATTTTCATACTGGACCCATTAATATCATTGAAGCACATAATCAATTAATCTTCTAATCACCCAAACATCAGATCAATACATATACAAGGATAATATATGTGTTAGCACCCAGATCTAGTCCATCAGATCACATAAATATGAGTCACTATGATCCTCATCCAATATTAGTTCTCATCCATTAATATTGAAGCTAAACACAATCAACCAAACAGGATATGCAGAATACTAACACCTTTAAACAGTCATCAGAACCCATCAACAACTAGAACCACCTGTGACTTCAAATATCATAGCTCAAATTGTATACGCTACTACAATGAACCAAACCTGCATACATACGCGCTTACACCAAAGCCAACCCGCGTACAGATCTATAAATATTCAAACATGACTTGCAGCGATTCCAAACTTAAGTTATACCCAGATCAGATCATTACAAGCATCAGTATACAGATCTAGAATAAGCATAATCAAATATATAGAGATAGATCATTTCAAACCATTTGATCCCGATTTATCCTTAGATTTTGTTCTCCATCAACCAGTGAGATTCCTCTTTAGCTCAGATCCAGATATGTACCATAACCCAATCACAGTATTCCAGATCTAGCACTTTATCAACTATTCAATAATTCAGATGATGCTTTTCCAAATGATCTCCTTCCCCTTTTATAGTCTTAGGCCTTTCACAATACCACGGTCCAAAACCATAATAACACAATACCATGAACCCAATACTTGGGATCAACACTTTTGGATGCAATACCACAGACCAAAACCATAGGATCAAAGAATTGTCGGACCAATACCATGAACCAACCATGAAAGTGTGTGAACTTTTCTCCACATGAAATAAACTTTTCTCCACATAAAAGTGTGTGAAATTTTCTCCACATGAAATAATTTTTTTCTCCACATAGAAGCGCGTGAAATTTTCTCCACATGAAATAAACTTTTTCTCCACATAAAAGTGCGTGAAATTTTCTCCACATGAAATAAACTTTTTCTCCACATAAAAGTGCATGATTTTTTTTTCTACATGAAATAAACTTTTCTCTGCATAAAAGTGCGTGAACTTTTTCTCCACATGAAATAAACTTTTTTCCACATAAAAGTGCGTGAACTTTTCTCCACATGAAATAAACTTTTCTCTACATAAAAGTGCGTGAATTTTTCTCCATGAAATAAACGTTTATCTTTATGAAAGTGCGTGAACTTTGCTGCACTATAATTTATCATCTGAGATGAGTGGGTTGCCATCAAGTACAACATATGTATCATAATGCCAACATAGAATTCATATGAATGTTTTCTTAAAGACAATATATTGCCATCTCAGAACAATTGTAGAACAGATGAATGAATGCAATGGAGAAAGAAGAAGGAAGAGAAGAAAGTTGATAAGTGTGAACTAGTTCTATATACTCAAGATAAAAACAATAAATGGTATATGGATAGTGGTTTCTCTAGACATATGACAGGAGATACAATCAAGTATGTATCCCTACATGAAAATAAAACTTGAAATGTCACATTTGGTAATGATGAAGTAGGAAGAATTAGAGGAAAGGGCATAGTTAGTCTGAATAATGGAAGAGGAAAGGCTCGGGATGTACTATTTGTAGATGGCCTAAAACATAATTTGTTGAGTGTAAGTCAAATGTGTGACAAAGGATGTGATGTTCCCTTTAGGACTCAAGACTGTGAAATTAGGTCAACAACTACTAGGAAGATTTTGGCTAAAGGAGGTTGAACATAAAATAATGTATATATTTTGAAGGAAGAGAATGAAGAATGCTACATCCATAAACAAGATGAATCTTGGCTATGGCATAGGAGATTGGGGCATCTCAATTTTGATCACATCATCAAGCTTAGTAAGAAGAGAGCAGTCAGAGATCTACCAACAATAAAGAAGCCTAAAAACACTACTTGTAAGTCATGTCAAATGGGAAAACAAACATGGACATCATTCAAAATCAAAGATAAATTTTCAAGTAGTAAGCCTTTGCAGCTAGTTCATATGGATTTTTGTGGATTTTCGAGGACAGAAGCGCCAGGAGGAGAAAAATATTTTATGTTGATATCTAATGATTATTCTAGATTGACATGGGTGGCATTTCTAAAAAATAAGTTAGAAGAATTTGAGAAGTTCAAAATATTCAAGACACTATCACAAAATCAGACAAGGTTTAAGATAAAGTGCATAAGGTCAGATAGAGTAGGTGAATTTACTTCAGATGAGTTTGCAGAACTATGTGATGAACTTGGCATAAAATGGAAGTATACTATTGCAAACACACCTCAACGGAATGGAGTTGCAGAGAGACAAAATATATCTATTCAGCAAATGGCCAGAGAAATGATGCAAGAAAGAAACATTCCTCAAACCTATTGGTAAAAAGTGGCACATACAAAAATACATATTTTCAACAAAGAACATCTCAGATCAAACTGTGATAAGACACCTAATGGAATGTGGCACGGTAAGCCAACTTCAATCAAATATTTGAAATTATTCAGGAGTAAATGCTATATAAAAAATAATGATGAAAATCTACAAAATTTTGATGCTAAATCAAATGAGGAAATATTTTTGAGATATTTATCAAAATGTAATGGATACAGGTGCTATAAATACTACATAATATTGTGGAATGCATAGATGTAAAGTTTGATGAAGAGCTCCCTGATAAGAACAAGAGTACAGGTTTTATCAATACTCCATATCATCATTATCATGACAATAGAGAAAATGAAGTACAAGATGAAGAATTAGAAAATACAGAGACTCGTTCAAAAGGTCCCTCAAGACACACACAAAAGAATCATCCTGAAAGTCAAATTATTGGAGATAAAAGAGGAGTGCAAACAAGGAGGCAAATTGCAAAGAAATCAGACCAAGTTCATATTGCTACGTTGTCACAAATTGAACTAGAGAACTTTGATGAAGCAAGTAAAGACAATAAATGGATATATGTTATGAAAAAGGAGTTAGACCAAATCGAAAACAACAAGACTTGGGAACTAACACCAAGACCAGTTGGAAAGAATGTAATTGGCACAAAATGGGTATTCAAAAACAAGATGAATGAACAAGGTCAAATTTCAAATTATACCAAATGGACGTGAAGTCTACTTTATTAAACAAAGAACCTAAGGAATAGGTCTATATGGAACAACCTAAAGGATTTGTATTATTAGATAAACCTAACTATGTTTGTAGGTTGAAGAAGGCATTGTATGGTCTTAAACAAGCACCACGAGCATGGTACTCTAGACTGGACAAATACCTTCAAAAACAGGGTTTCAAGAGAGGAGGAGTTGACGGTAATATGTACATAAAGGTTGATGGAGATGAATTACATTGTGGTTGTGTATGTGGATGATATCATGTTTTACAATGATAAAGATCATCTAATAAACGGTTTGTTGAAGATAAGAATTTTGAGTTTGAGATGTCAATGATTGGAGAACTTACGTTTTACCCGGGGCTACAAATCCTACAAAAGTTTGGAGGCATATTCATTTCTCAAGAGAAATACATAAGGGATATGTTGAAAATTTTCCAAATGGGAGACTATAAACTTGTCTCAACCCCCATGGCAACTAGATGCAAGCTATGTGCAGATGATGAATCACTTCATGTTGATCAGAAGCTTGACAGATCTATGATAGGAAGCTTTCTATACCTAACAACGTCTAGACTAAATATAATGTTGGCAATTAGATTAGTTGCAATATATCAATCAACACCTAAAAAAAGTCATCTTTTAGCAACAAAGAGCATATTTAGATACTTGAAAGGGACTACAAACTATGGAGTATGGTACCCAAAAGGTAATAAATTTACATTGACAACATACATAGATGCAAACTGGGCCAGTTGTGTGGATGACAGAAAGAATACAAGTGGCAGTGGATTCTACTTAGTAGAGTCTTTGGCTTCTTGGTTAAGCAAGAAATAGTCAACAATTTCTCTATCTACTGCAAAATTTGAATACATAATAGCTATTGTGCTTTGCACACAAGTGATGGGAATGAAACAAACTCTACAAGATATGAAGGTCAATTTCAATGAACCTATATCTATTAAGTGCGACAATACAATTGTAATAAACATTTCAAAAAATCTTGTGCTTCATTCAAAAACTAAACATATCCCTATAAAGTATCATTTACTCAAAGAACAAGTGAATCAACAAACAGTGAAGATGGAGTACATACCCACAAAAGAAAAAAATAGTAGGTATATTCACAAAGCCTCTTGCTAGAGAACCATTTGAATATCTGAGAAACAAATCAGGGATAGTTCTTGTGGATTATTCTCACCAATGTGACTTCAAAAGGAGAACCTAAAACATTATAGAGAATATAAAATTGAATGCACTATCTAACGGGGAGCCTACAGGTGCAGGAAGGAGTAAGGAAGAGGAACAAGAAGCATATGTTTGTGTTTAAAATTTGAAGCAGTCAAGAAGCAACAAGAACAAAGGATCGTCATCAAATTAATCAAGTCATCTTATTCACAAACTAGCAACATCAATCAGGGTCTTCATTCAGAGGCTCATTCTTTGATTCAAAAATTTCTTATGAAAAATTGTACATATATATGTATATTCTATATATAACGATTAAAATAAACATTCTCAAATGTACATATGCCAGTGAGACATTTACATATCTACTCAAACCATTTCGAAAGATGAGTCAAGCTCATTGTATATTGGCATCATCAGAATTTCCTTAAAATTCTTCATCCTCTAATGAATTTAAATATGTATATGGAATGCATCAATGTTATGATAACTCATGTATTCAATTGACATTTGATGCCAAACTAGATTTTATAGCTAATAAAAAAGCTATGGATGCACTTATGAATGGATTATCTGAGGTTCAATTCATTAAAGTAATGCATTTTCAAGCAACTAAATATATATGGGATGAATTGGAAAATATTCACGAAGGAGATAAAAAGGTAAAGATGGCCAAATTACAAGTATATAGAACACAGTTTGAGACTTTAAAAGTGAATGAAGATGAAGATATTACTAAGTTATTTTTAGGATTTAATGAAGTTGTGTATGTCATGATGGGTCTAGGAGAAACAATCAAAGAAAGTGTAATAGTTCAAAAAATATAGAGGTCATTACCTTTTAAGTTCAATCCCAGGGTTTCAGCTACAGAAGAGACATCAAACTTTGAGACTTTGAACATGGATCAATTACTTGGTTCCTTGACAGCATATGATATGAGAATTCTAAAAGGAAATTCAGTCACTAAAGATGCAACTTTCAAGTCATACAAGTCTATAGAAGAAAAATAATGTTTGTGCTCAAGTTCTAATGAAGAAGAAGCAAAATTTGTCAGAAGGTTGAGAAGAAAGGTACAGGTAAGTACAAAGGAAAAATTCCATTTAAGTGTTTTAATAGTGGAAGAGAGGGGGATTATGCCTCCACATTTCCTTATAATAAAGAAGATAATTAGTCTAAAGGGAAAGAAAATAACAAGTCTAACAAAATGCAAAAAGAGAAAAATAAAATAAAAGGAATAGATTTTATGCCCAAGGTATCTAAAAGTTCTCATGAATCCTCTAGTGAAGATGAAACCAGTGAATTCATGTCAATGGCCTTACAAGAACTTGAAAAATATTGTGAGGAAGAGGAAGGTGAGGTAGATATTGAGGGAGAGTTGATCAGTTCCCTAGATGAAATAGACAGGCTTAAATAAAAGAATAGAAAGCATAAAGAGATCTTATAGAAATATGTAAAAGAATAATCGAATTCAGAAAAAATTATCAAATTGAAAGTTGAACTTGAAGAAGCAAAGAAGGTGGAAGACATTCTGATGCACCAAATAAAGGATAAAGGCCAAGAGTGTGAAAGATTGGAAGAAGAGGTGGTAAGTATGAAAAGGTGGCTAGAAAAGGCACAAACTGTTTTAAACACAAATATTCAACATATAAAAGGATTTGAAAATTGGATGTGATATTAAATACTCAGAGGTCTCTACTCATGAAGGTTGGATTAGGCTATGAAGGAGAATCCACTGAATCCAAGGCAGAGGACAAAAAGACAATTACTTTTGTAAAAGTTGTCAAGGGAAACAATGATAATTCACATCAATCTGAGAACAAAAATTTGAGCAACACTCCAACATTAAATGAACAACTACAAAGAAACACTTTTGGAAAAGTGCAGAAGACAAAAGGAATGGGAAATTAAAAAAAAAAAAAAAAAACTATTAAAGACCATACTTCTTGAGGAGACAAGATTATCAAATGTCAAGATGGTTATATCCTCAAACAACATCCACTATTAGGTACATAATTTTATTCTATGGGTATTGTTACTACGGTAAAAAAAATGGACGTAAAACATAAATTGTAGAGCTTATGTAAGAAGAAATGATTTGGGGAATTCTAAGAGAAGTGAGGCTAATAATAGATTCACAAACATCAAAACAAACATGAATCTAGCCAAAATGTATTTTCTCCTCTTCCTAATATCACTGGATGTCTCTATTGTCATAACTTTGGGCACAAGTCATATGAATGTTTGTTTAAAGACAATAGATTACCATCTCGGAACAATTGTAGAATAGATGAATGAATGCAATGGAGAAAGAAGAAGGAAGAGAAGAAATTTGATAAGTGTGAACTAGTTCTATATGCTCAATCTCAAAACAGCATATGGTATATGGACAGTGGTTGCTCTAGACATATAAGAGATAAAATCAAGTATGTACCCCTATATGAAAATAAAACTGGAAATGTCACATTTGGTAATGATGAAGCAAGAAAAATTAGAGGAAAGGGCATAGTTAGTATGAATAATGGAAGAGGAAAGGCTCAGGATGTACTATTTGTAGATGGTCTAAAACATAATTTATTGAGTGTAAGTCATATGTGTGACAAAGGTTGTGATGTTACCTTTAGGGCTCAAGAATCTGAAACCAGGTCAACAACTACTAGGAAGGTTCTGGCTAAAGGAGTTCGAACAGAAAATAATGTATATATTTTGAAGGAAGAGAATGAAGACTATTACATCAACAAACAAGATGAATCTTGGCTATGGCATAGGAGATCAGGGCATCTCAATTTTGATCACATCACCAAGCTTAGTAAGAAGAGAGCAGTCAGAGATCTACCAACCATAAAGAAGCCTCAAAACATTACTTGCAAGTCATGTCAAATGGGAAAACAAACACGGACATCATTCAAAGTCAAAGATAAATTGTCAATTAGTAAGCCTTTGCAACTAGTTCAAATGGATTTGTGTGGACCTGTTGATGCCTCGAAAATTGCTGCAACAACATCGGGAAAAACCACCCAGTCCGAACCTTAAACGCAACTCCTTTTCCATTTGGTGTGGTGGCTCCGACTAGAAATAATGGGACCAGTTTCCCAATGATGGATAAAAGGGGATGGATAAATGGGTGGTTCTCTAATATAATGATAATGGATGAATAATTTAATCTAAAAAGTAAAAATATGAACAACTATCCTATCCCGGGAAATTTCTTCTTTTAGTGTAATGTTTGATAATCTTTATCCACAAACAGGCAAATAGATGACTCTATTAGTAAACAAAGACATTTATTCATATGATAATTACTTTGTTCAAGTAGTTGAACAAAGTAATCATTAAAACATTATTACACTATTCTTTATATATCACTGATACAGATATGACTGAAAGAATAACACTCCTTAAACATTCAATAGTGAAAAATATAAGGATTGTTGTTAAAAGCACATACATATATCCAATGATAGCAAGATTAAACAAATGACTTCACATGAAAGAATGAAACAAGAGCATAGATAATAGTACCATATGTTATTTGGATCACTCCCGATATCAATCGCATTCAAGTTCATTCTTCCAACTTAGAAACACTTTCACATCAAGGCAATAGTGCACATCCCATCAAAGCTTTCTTCATTAAAATTTGGAATACTAGCCCAGTCTTTATAAAAAAATATACCAGAAGCACAATAGTGCGACTTCCAGATTCGAGTTTATACAAAAACTGAAGACCCTTTCTAAATGCATGAAAGGGCCTATAAATACTAATTAGGCTAACTAATTACAAAAATAAAATGCTATTAATTGGTACAACTAAATCATGAGTATCTTCTCAACATAGGTTTGTTTGTAGTTGGCAACATGATTCATTGCTTTGGATGATCTCCTTTTGATTTGAGCTGGCAGATTGCAAGCATCGGTTCCAATTCTGGAGGACGAGTGAGACAAGAATGTAGTTGAGCTGAGTATGTGGCATCATGGATTTTAGGAATGATACAACCAATCACATCGGCTAAACATTTGAGGGTGACCCTTTGACTGTATGGTTTTACTAAGAAAAACCAAAAGGTATCCCAAGTTAAACTTTGGATGCCGCCAATTAATCTTCCACTCTTCTCCAATTCTTGGTTGCATGTTTGTTCCAATGCTTTGGCTGACGGCAGTTTACCTGGAGTGCAGTGCGAAATCATGTTAGACAGATAAAGAGTGTTATTGATTAACTCAATTAAATTACTGGTAGATAATCTGCATCTTGAGATTTTTCTCTCTGCTTTCATTAGCTATGACTGCCATTCTAGGAAAATGATTTCTTTGTGTGACTCTAGAATTTTAGGCAGATTTGTGGCTTGCCCTTTGCTTGTGTCTTGTCAAGCAAGGAAGTTGGTTAGAGTCTCATCAACCTGTTCCAAATCCTGCCTAGCATCGACTGACTTGTCAACTATTGATGCAGTAATATCACAAAGGGGCTCAACCAAAGAAATGTTATGACATAGCAGTCTTAGCTGTGTAACCAATGCTTTGTTGATTTGGAGAGCTTCAAACCTGAAATCTGCTGGTTGCGGAACACTCTTGAACTTTTCTACTTGATGTGACAGCTGAGCGATTTGCTCGTCTTTCGTTTTCATCATTTGTTCATTCATTGTCTTTATCCTAGCCAATGCTTCGGATAATTCCTTTTGTTTTTGTATTGCGCTTAAGTCTATCCTCTATTTTTCCTCAAGTAATTGATTATTTAATTGATTGTTTATCTACTGCTGTGTTGATAGTTTCCGATCTAACTGTTCAATTTTCTGTTGTCTTTCGGACACTTGTAACTGCAATGAAACAATTGTTTGGTCTCTTTCCTTAAGTAAATTGCTTACTTCCGAGGCTTTATCCATAGTGGCTGCCGAATAAGCTTCGACATACTGAGAAAGTTTTGTAAGGTCATAGGAAAGGTTAAACTCTTCTTTCCACACTACATTAGTTGTCTCTATTTGTGTTGGGAACAGGGAAGATTGATCAAGTCTTCTCCTTTTCCTCTGTCTTTTCACTACAACCCTGTGTTTGGGACTGTAAAAAACATCTAATGGAGGTATGTCTTCTATCTGCAAAATAATTTGATCGGATGGATCCTTTGGAATTATTTCTACATCTATGTTGGTAGGTAGGCCGTTGGTTCCTTCAATTGGAACCGTTGTTGACTTTATATCTTGTCCGACTATTACTTTAGGTGTGCTAGTACCTCGTGAACCTTCAGATTGCTTATAAAAGAGTCAAATTGTTGCCATTCTTGGAGGAGCTTGGGATCAATCTGAGTATCCATATTGATGTTTTCACTACCCTTGTCCTGTTCTTTTTTTTGCTCTTTCTCATGCTCTGGTTCTTTTCCTTTTTCGAGAATCTTCTCTATAGCAGGAGGTTTATCAATAATTCGTTGTTCAAGCTCGCTTGACTGGGTTGTTGGGGTAGTAGCTAATAAGTCCATAGGAAGAGTTTGCAACCTCTGTTCTCTGAGCCTATTAAATTCTACTAGCCTTTCATCGTTATATCTCAATTTCGCCAGCGTTTGTACCTGGAATAATGGTTCTGCTGAAGAAACAGGTCATCAAATTCATCTTTTTCATGATCAAACCTTGTAAGTTTGGCTTGTTCAAGCACAGTATAGGCAACTTTCCTTGGACAAATTGCCTGTTAGTAATGGTTGCAAGATTCAGCATGTTTATTTTTTCTGCCTCCTTCTCCGCATGCTTGTAATCGTGTAGAGTATAAACACCGCATCTCAAAGGAAAAGTAGGCCAAGCCTGTTTTTTAGAATTCCTAAGAGTCTTGGATGTTTCGGCTGTTGTTATTTGATAGGCCAATTCTCGGGCTAACAGCTTGTCAGGTACATATAGAGGAAGGACATGAGGTCTTGCAAGGCTACCAAAAACCCTTATGTATGTGAACTTGTCTTCCCCGAACTAATTTCCTACAACGGTTAGGTCAACCTCTGCTTCCGTGGAAATATTTGGGGTAGGCTTATCAAAAATGGCATAATAGATAGGTAACATGAAACCATTACAGATTTGGTACAAGTGGTCCTTATTGTGCGCCTTCCATAACTTTTGATGATAAATGTGGATTGGTATGGGGTCTTGTGAAGTCCATCTCCACCCAAGTATAGGAAATTCAGAATTGAAGCAAAGAGTATCCATAATATAAGCACTATAATAAATAGGAGGAATAGTCCTGTCGATTACGTGAGTTTTTGCTCTAAATTCAAGAATTGCAGTGGCTAATTTATCTAACAATATGTTTGCCCAATCCATTACTTCACTGTTAACCGCCACTTCCATTAAAGGAACCATTTCAATAGTGAACTTTGCATAATCATGCAATCCCCAAATTCTATACATCATTGCCCCGGCATAACAGTAAGGAAAACATAATGATTCTACAGAGTACTTACCTAAGGATTCATGTTTGTGCCTTGCGGGGTTCTGTCTGCACTCTCGAATTGGGGCCGATTCAGTATCATTCTCGTTTGCGAACTTTTCAAGAAAGGCTTTATTGTATTTCTTTTGAGGTTCGGGCAAGTGATACATTTACCTAAAGTCATCAAGCTGAAATGAGCCAAAAATCCTTCTATCAATTGTGCAAAATGTTATGTTTAAAACCGGGATCTCTTCTACTGCCCATCGCACTACATCAGTGTATGGAAGAATTCTCTCACGTGTTGTTATTCTGTGCAAATATGAATCAGCTAAATCTTTAAGGGAAGCTTCTGATTTTCTAGTTGAATCTGCGGTAGCTTGTACTGGTATTGCCTCAGGCTCCTCTACTTCAATTAAATTATAGATGCTTTTCCAACTTGTGTTTCCAAGGCCAAGACCTGTAGTGTCTGAAATCAAACCCTTTTTACTTGGTCTTGGATCACTGGTGGGCTGCATTGTTGTTGCAGGAGCCGCTGCTGCCGCGGATCTCTTGGATTTCTTTCCCATTGGTTTGAATTTGTTCTTTCGACGGAGTTTTGCATAAGGAATGAAACCAACGTGATACATAGAATAGGTAGTATGAGCCAATATGAAAGAATTATACCAATTAGCGAGTAATGAAAGATTATAGTGATGCTGCCGCAGATACAATCTCAGGGAAGATCTCGGCATAACTGCTTCATTAATTGGCCGCTTAACATGTCAATCATGGTAAAGGAGTTTTAAATACCCATCATATCATTTATATGTTGAATGATTGATTTAAGTGTGGCTTGGGTTTTTGGCGGATAATCATAAGTAAATCGCAATCGGTGATTGGTAACAGGAATGGGAAGGCTTTTTTCACTAATCCAAAATAATGCATGCAAGCCTTTTTTAAAATATGTTTTGAAACTCACGCCTTAATGTATCGCAATCGGGAGATTTAAAGGTGTCATAAACATGCGTTGTGTTACATCCTCCGATTGCCGATAGCGATATCGCATCGGAGAAATAGGGGAGGGTATTTCATTATACTTGCTATTCGCCTTTCCCGATATCCGATAGTTGTTCGCTTTTCGGATCGAAGTAAGTCAATGGGTGCATGCATTATGTTTTCTTTATTGTTGCGATATGCGATCTTGCGATCGCTTTATCGCAATAATAAAGAACTTTATATTTATTCATAAGACCGATTTCATTATAGTTCAAAAGGTTTATAATATAACATTTCCATTCGACCTTTTGATGAAGAATTTTCTAATGATGAGTTGATACAAATTTATTCACACATCTATGTTTAAAAGGGACTCATTTCATATTGTAGTTAGAAAGAAAAATTTTATTGAAATGGGGGGTTGTTGTACAGCACAACAATTGGCGATTCACTGGGAGAAACAGTTATCTCTGAGAAATGTTGAAATACTTAAACTTTCTTTATATGGAAATCTTATCTAAGAGGAGAATTCTAATATTACTAGGTATATATAAATTCTGAATATAATAATAACTATTTCTGCTATTTTCTTCTCTTGTTAAAATTAAATACATTCTAAGTTTTAAATTAGCCTTAATTGGTTGATAATGATAAAACAAAGAACTTTTCCAACTTAGCTTTATAATGACTCCTTTGTCATAAGTAGAGCCTCTGCTGCCAGCAAACGTCTATAGTCTCAACAGGGATACCTTTTAACCATTTGATCATTCATTATCCCATCCATTTCAGAGTATAATTAAAAGAATGAATCCAAAAATATGCCTTCATATTTTGTATCACTTTTCTTTTTTCTTATTTTGCAAGATAAAAGCCATTGTCCTGGTTTGGTGGCCAACTCTTTGACAATGCCATTCACTGGTTGTAATTTAACTGAACAAGCTGGCTCGTGATGAAACCCCTTGTCTTATAATTATAAGTCATTACATTGTTTTGGTATGCAATATTGGTAATGTCAGTTGAACTATTCCCCAATGATCATGGTAAGCAAGCTCGTAATATGACATCTTATCTTTTATATCAAATATATTTTAGAATTACACTCTGAGTAATCATAAACTTTGATGAATGGGATGAACGATTTTCTCCTTGAGAGAGCATGGATGACAGGGTAAGAGTTGATGATGTTAAGATTGAATCAGTTTCTGTTTTTGTATTGATAATTGTTTTTAGGCCATTTGAAAACATTAAAATGATTTACAGTACTTCTAAATCTTGAGAAGATTTCACAAAAATAAAATGGGGTTTCAGAATCTAAATATACCTAATTTCCTAGAAATTTTCCTTTTGTTTAAGGCCTCCATTTTGAAAAGTAAATATCAGAACTATTTCTTTTGAGAAACTTTTTCAGTATAGCAAAGGCCAATGGAAGGCATCTTACAACTTTATTTTCCAATAATCCTAAAAACTATGAACACAAATTTTGCTTAAAATTGAATATTTAGAAAGAGAGAAGGGGTTACCTCCTTAATTGAAGAATTTTTTCAAGATAAGGCCATTAACAGGAAGAGAATCTCTCTTACCTGATAGATCTTGCAATATGTAAGTGGAAGGGCCTATCTTCTCATTGATTTGAAATGGGCTTCTGGAACTTAGTGTGTTTTCCTTTATCCTCATGGGCTTTGTCCCATTTCAGAACTAAATCACCAACTTGTAATTGCTTTGAACTGGATGAAGTTGAATCAAAAGATGACTTGATAATTTGCTGATGTTTTGCATGTATAATTCTAGATTTTCCCCTTTCTTCTTCTAGTTTTAAAATTTGATCATGTCTTAGTTGAATAGAAGATGAGGGACTTTCATCAATAAACTGCACTAAAGTTAGAGATGGAAGTACTAAATTGGTTGGTATGACAGCTTCCTTCCCATATACTATATTAAATGGAGAAGTACCTATGGGGGCCTTCTGTGTTATTCTGTCAGCCCATAGTGCAAATATCAAAGATTTATGCCAGTTTTTAGGATTCTGCTCAATAGTTGGCTTGATGATTTTAATAAGATTTTTATTGGTGGATTCTGCTAAACCATTACCCTGGGGTTAGTAATTTGCAGAATACTTCAATTTAAACCCTCTTTTGATAGCAAACTCAAACATAGAATTTCTAGAAAAATAAGATGCATTATAAAAAACAAGAGCGTTTGGGACACCAAACCTGGTAATAATGAATTGATCTATGAATTCCATAATCGCCTCAGAGTTTGTTGTCTTCAGAGGAATTGCTTCAACCCACTTAGTAAAGTAATTAGTGGTGGTAAGGATATACTTATGTTGTTTGGATGAATGTGGAGTGATTTCCCCAATGATATCCAATCCCCATTGCTCAAAAGGTTGTTCAATGTTCATTGGTTGCAAAGGGAAAGCTGGCTTTCTTTGTCTTCCACTAGAGATTTGACAACTTCGACATTTCCTAACATATTCATGAGTATCTCTGAACAGGGTGGGCCAATAATATCCAACATGAATTATTTTTTGAGCTTTTGTATCGGCTCCAAAATGTCCTCCTGCTGGTCCGTCATGTAGCTCGTGCAAAACCTTTTGCGCTTCAGGTTTTTCTAAGCATCTTAATAGAATTAAATCATAATTTTGCCTAAACAATATATCATCTACCATTATGAAGTTTTTTGCTCTCAATCAAATAGCACTTTTGTTTTTATAGGAGAGAATAGAAGGAGCGTATCCATTTTTTAGATAGAAAATCAGAGATGCATATTGTGATTCGGGATCTATGATACTTATCTGATTGATTTCTTCAGTATCTTCTGTACCTTCAGGTTCTTGAATATTGGATGCTCCTGCTAACAACCTGCAAAAACCTTGGCCTTTGACAATCTTTGCTGGCTTGATTTCCAAGTCATATTCTTGTAATGTTGTGACCCAATTTGCCCTCTTTTCTCCTAATTCCCTATGAATTAGTAATTGTCTTACTGCTAAAAAAGGAACTATAACTTTTGTGTGAGCTTTTAAGAGAAAGGGTCTGTAATGTTTAACGGCTTTGTATACAGCAAAGGCTTGCTTTTCAACCTCTGAAAAATTAAGTTCAACACCTTGAAGATTTGAACTGTAAAATGAAATTGGTGCTTCCAAGTTTTGATCATTAATTTGAGTTAGCGCTGCTACATAAGACAAGGCGGATGCGAGGGTATATAGTATGAAATGACTTGAAAAATTGGGAGTGCTTAAAGCAGGGGCATTAATTATTGATTGTTTGATAGAATCAAATGCCTCTTTTTCTGCAAATCCCCATTTAAACACCGAATTTTTCTTAATCATTGTTTGCAATGGTAAAATAATCTGGGAAAAATCGGGAACAAATCGTTTAACAAAGTTAATTTGACCCAAAAATGACTGCATGGATTTTTTATTATGAGGGAATGGAATATCAGAAATCTCTTTAATTCTATCTGGATCAATATAAATACCATCCTTTGAAACAATGAAGCTTAAAATCTTTCCTTGATTAAGAGAAAAAAAATGACTTTTTTGGATTAAGCGAGATACCATACCTTCTGCAACATTCAAAGATTTGTTTTAAATCGTGTAAATGATTAGACCTTTTCTTGGAAAATACAATAATATCATCTAAATAGACAACTACTGATTTATTAATCAATCATTTGAATGCTATGTCCATTGCTCTTTGGAAAGTAGCTCCTGCATTGATAAGTCCAAAAGGCATTTTTTGGCAAGCATAAGTTCCCCACTTAGTTCTGAAGGTAGTTTTAAGCCGGTCATCGAGATGGACCATAATCTGTTTATATCCTGAAAAACCATCTAAAAAGGATATTAACTCAGAACCAGCTATTGAATGGAGTCTTTGCTCCATGGTAGGTAAAGGGAAGTTATCCTTTTGGCTTTCTTTTTTAAGATTTTTGGAATCTATGTAAATCCTGATGTCTCCATTTTTCTTTCTAACTGGCACCATATTGGACACCCAGTTTGAATGTCTGACAGGAAAAATGATCTTAGCCTTCAAGAGTTTGTTTAGCTCAGTTTTTATTTGACTCTTTAGGTTAGGATGAATTTTCCTTAACTTCTGTTACACTGGTTTTTGTTTAGAAAGCATTGGAATAGTATGTTGAATGATCGATGCATCGTATGTTTTCAAATCATCATATTTCCAAGTGAAGACATATTTATTTTTTCGTAATAACCTAATGAATGTTGTTCTTTCTTCTAAAGAAAGTCCTAATCCCAAATTGATGTTTTGAGGGTTTTCCTCAATACCTAGGTTTATCAATTCAAAGCTTAAAGTGGAACTCTGGAGCTTTGAATTGGTCACCTGTATAAACCTGTCTTTAATATCATAAAGATCTTCTAGCTTAACCACTGGTTTTGGTATTGATTTTTTTTCTTGCTTTTCCTTCATTTGAAGGTCATGATCACTTTCATCAATGATTTGATCATCGTAGGACTTGTCGGAAGTCAAGAAATTTAAAATGTCTTCATCATGATTGAACCCTCGCCAATTGGTGACATTGTCGAGAATTGATGGTCTAAAAATTAACTCTACTGAAAATCTGTTTGGGCTGTAATCTTTGGAAGGAAGGACTTTGGAAGCAACATTAGCTAGCAGGTCTTCTGCTGCATTCTAGGACCTAGGGATAGGAGAAATATTGAATGCTAAAAATTGAGATATGAGTTCCTGCACCAAGGACTGATAGTGTTTGAGATGACTAGAAAGACAGTGAATTGTATTTCTAACTTGTTTAATAACAATTTCTGAATCACCAAACACTTTCAAATATTGAACTTTAAGACCAATAGCTTTGTAAATTCCTTGAACTAAGGCCTCATATTCGGCCATATTATTTGTGCATTCAAATTCCAATCTACATGATAACATGGTTTTTTGTCCCTCGGGGCTCACTAAAATACACCCTGCTCGTGCACCTTCACTAGATTTAGACCCATTAAAGTATAATGACCAAAATAAAGAATTATCAACAATTTTATTTACAGTTTCCTCAGCAATATTGACACATCTTAATCTATCGGTTTGTGAAAAAAATTCAATTTGAGATGTGAAATTATTAACTGAGAAAGGAGATGGTTGGGCAGTGAAATTGCCAAAGAATGATTCGGATGAGTAATTCCCCAAAATATTGTTATTGAATGCTATTGGTTGGTTTTCCTGTTCAAATTCAGTGACAGTATGGGTCATATGTTTCTCCTGATCGATTTTGATCTAATTTGGCTTTCCTTTATAAGGTAGCCACATATGGGACCAATCGGTATAAATATAACCATGGAGTTTCTCAGACCAGTCTCTACTCAAAATTAAACCATAAAATTCAAGTATATCAGCGATTAAAATATCAATTCTCTGAAACACTCGTGGATCAGCTGATAACCTGATAGTTACGGAGTTGATTTCCCCTAAAACCTGGACCTTAGTTCTATCCAACTGTACAATATGAATTGCAAACTTTGGGGTTCAATGTTCAGTTTGGAACAAACTGAAGTTGGCATTATGTTAGAGGATGCCCCTGAGTCAATCAAACAGTTGTGTAGATTTCTATTATAGATCTCATAGGTCAAGAGAAAAGGGGGAGTATGAGAATTTGATCTGTCTCCGATTAAAACTGCATCAGTAGCTTCCACTCTACCAGGAGGTGGTTGACCTGAATCATTTGCAGCTTTAGACAATACAACATTAGGAAGAGGTGAAGAAGGGATGACATTTAGTTCCTTAAGAAGTAATTTATGCTGATTTTTGAGTTTGCTAAGTTCAAACATAGTAATGTTTGCCTTTGTCTTCTTCATATCATCAATAGTATTGTAATCCATTGAATCCGACACTACCAACGTCTTAGATGTTGAAGGTATGTTTGAAGATGATGGCTGATTTTGGGATGGTATTGCCGTAGATTTCTTTGTGGGAACCTTTTCTTTAATAGTAGCGGTATCTGCACTCCTTTTCTTTGAAGTTGCCTGGACAGGTTCAGGAGTACCTTTACTCCTGGTAGTCACAGGGAAAGCTTCTTGTTCATTTTCTGTATCGAAGTTAGGTAAAATGAAGTCCCACATCCCATGGCATTCAACAATCTCCTCTTCTTCGGGTTCCTCAAATGGAAAGACTATTTCATCTTCTTCTTCCTCTTCAAGATCTGAGTCTACATTAGATATAGCACTTGGTGGTTTTGATTCAGGTTTCTTAAAATTTCTAAATGGCCTCTTTGTTGAAGTTTCAGTTACTTTCTTTTTTATTTCAACCATTTCATTTGACATAGTCTTGAGGACCTTTTGTAGACCCTCCATATCATATGGATATTTAGGTGTTTTCTTCTTTGAATCATCTTTAAAAGAAACTTTTTTGGATTTTCTATCTTCAAGAGTAGCTTTCTTTTCTAAAGCAATAATGTGTTTCTCTAAAGCAATAATGTATCATGAAAGCAAAAGATTTGTATGCTTCGTTATATTTGAATGCAGGAATTTGAATGAATACAAATAATAAATGCTTGAAGTATCAAAGAAGAAATTCCATGAAGCTTTTCTGCAACATAGAGTTCATTTGCAGAAGAAGAAGGAATAGCATATGCAAAGGCCATTCTTCATATCCCTTGAAGAAGACATACATGTAGAAAATACAGATCATTTATCACATAGCAAGCAAATCCAATATATAGTATTCTCTACAATGAATGAAATAAAATAGCCATGCTCACAACATTCTCAAATGAAAAAGCTAAATGCATTTGGCACTCTACACTAAAGAGAACTTCAAGAACACCAAATCATTAAACAAGAAGTCACCAGTGCATGTCATTGACAGAAGCAACACCAACATTGACTAATTGCATACATTGAAAAACTTTAAAAAAGAGAGGGGGGAAGCTACCTAGAAGATCAAGAAAACATAGAGAGTAAGCACACATGTCAAGGAAGGAAATGGCAGCCCAAAGAGAATTGAGCACTCAGAATAATCCCCATATGTAATAGTGAGAATGAATGCTCGTAAGAAAAGTAACGTAAGGAAGAGTAACAACCATGTGGTAGGAATATTATTATGATTATTCAGAACTGACATGAGTAGAAATGATAGAAGAAAGATACACATACAATGAATTTTGAAATCCCCATCTTCGAGGGTAAAATAGACGCAGATGCCGTAGATAAATGGTTAAATCTGCTAGAGGGTTATTTTTCTGTTCATGAATTTTCAAGTCGGGAAAAGATTGTTTTCGCTCTTCTCAAAGCAGCCCCCCACGTCAAGCACTGGTGGGAAACCTACTGTGAGTAGAAGGATGAAAGCACGGTCTCATTATTTTCAGCCGCAAACACTTGGGATTCATTCCGAGATGCCATCAAGAGCAGTACTACCCTGTTAAAAGCTACGAGCACAAATACATCAAATGGACCACACTGCGGCAGGGACGAGACCAAGATGTGCCAGAGTTCACAAACATTTTTCATACCCTTCGCACACAGTTGGGTATCAAAGATTCTAAGTTGCATCTGGTACTCAAATACCATGGCTGCCTACACAGATACATCCAGGAAGAGATGGAGTTCCTGAACATCTCCTCGCTCGTACCGATATGCTGTCAAAATCGAGCAAAAGTTCAAACAGAAGAAGCGAGACTTTGGATCTGCAAATCCGAAGTCCAAAGGACAGAGCCAAGGTGGGGTGACCCAAGACAACCTGTCGAAGCCACAAGAAAAGAACAACACCACAAAGCCGAAGAAGGACACAGGAAAGTGGTGTGAGTTCCACAAGAGTCCCACTCATAACACAAGTGAGTGTCGGACCAAGGAGTCACTAGTGGCCGAGTTGAAGGCTTCCGAATCAGATACATGTTCCGACCCTGAGTCGGAACCCAACAAGGAGAATGGAAAAGGGAAGCAGATCATTGATGCGGATCCCAGCGCCACTGTTGCCACTGCCAAGATCCAGAAGAATGAGCCCGAAGAGCCAGAAGAGGGGGAACGTCTTTTCCACTCACAGATGTGGGTGAAGGGTTCGCCGCTGCAATTCATTATCAACAGTGGCAGCCAAAAGAACCTTATTTCAGCAGAGGTCGTGAAGCGGCTACCGACTACACCACATCCACAGCCGTACAGTATCGGGTGGCTTCATGAAGGACGAGATCTCAAAGTTCGCCAGCAATGTCGACTTCCCTACAGCATCAAGCCCTTCATAGACGAGGTATTGTGTGATGTTACACCTCTGGATGTTTGTGATGTATATTAGGCCAGCCATACTTGTGGAGGCGACATGCTGTGTATGAGTCAAGGCCTCATGCTGTCATTATTTCTTTGAATAACTCATTATACAGGATACTGGAGGTAGCCCCACCTACCGCCACATCTTTGATCACTGTTAAGAAAGGCAGCAAGCTCATCTCACAGACCAGGAAATTCATCTGTATGGTTCACTCCCAAAGTAAGGGGAAGATCGTTGCTACATCCATGACCCCCGCAAAGGGTTCCTCCATGCAGCAGCAGCAGCAGAGGGATACAGTCATGACAGAACACAGGAACAACTTCTCCTCACCCACAGGGGTACCGCACAAGTTTCGGGTGGGCGACAAAGTTTGGTTACATCTGCAGAAAGAACGCCTTACAAGAACCCATCAGAAACTCAGACCACTCCAACATGGTCCTTACAGCAGTACGAAGCTTGTGGGGAACAATGCTTTGGAGCACAACATTCCTCCATTCCTTCACCTGCACCAAGTGTTCAATGTGGACCGTCGTCAACCATGCTTCCCACCATTACTGGACACATCAGAGATTGCAGCAGCACAAGTTCAGCAGATGGAGGAACTCAACGCAATGGGGACCATTGCTTCCTAAGGGGGGAGGAATGATCCAGGTGGATGTGGTGGCCACCCACCTATCCCATTTGGACCCCCACAATTGTCTCTTTCAGCATTTTCAAGTTCCTTAATTGTAGCACAACTTACTATTTTTAGCAGTTTTTCGGGTCCTGAACTTCCGGAGCCGTTTTGAGGCCCTAAACGACGTTTTTTGGGGAATCCGGGGGCAACATGGTCCATGCAATGGACCGATGTTGCTTGTTCCAACAATGATAGTGCTCGAATAGATATTTCTATTGAGTTATTGTACGCGTCAAACGGAGATCATATGCTAAAGTTACGACCCCGGGAAGTTGATGTACCAACTT